>VZUI01004243.1:25098-56783 GCA_013401135.1 Cettia cetti
CCCCCCCCCCCCCCCCCCCCCGTCTTTAAAATTTAGGGGCCAATAGCGCCCAAATCCCTTATGGTGCCCTGCTGCCCCCGGAGCCCTAAAACACAGGGGTGAGGCAGAGGGGTTTTACATCCCCTCTTGCTGCCCGTCTCCAAGAACAGCTCCGCGGGTAAAGCCGGCGCTGTGCACGTCGCTGGCTTTACACGGGTCCCAGTCTGGGAAGTGTGGAGACCCTGCAGTGGTGGAAACCCCCCAAACCTGCAAGGAGAGGAGCCCTCTGGACTGACAGTGGCATTGCCACTGGCTGCCAGCTCCAGACAGGGTGGTTTGCACGGGCCTTTGTCACAGCTCTGTCCCCTCAGCCATACTGCTCTCAAGCTTTCATCATCCTGACCAGAGGGCTTTCAAAAATCAAGGAGAAATATTCCTGGAAGTTCCAGCAGGCTCTGACTCAGGCCTAAGAGCTTATAAACTCCCAGAGTAAGACCAGTCTTGGAAGACTCTAGTGGTATCACTTAATTGAACAGCATCCTAGATAGGTCTGTGGGGTTTCTAACACAGAAAAGGGATTAAACAGAGCAAAAGGAAAAACTGCAAAGTCCCAGAGCTCCTGAACTGGATCCTTGTCTCTTGTGTTGGCAGAGCCACCCTGTGATGGGGATTTGGCCCCATAAGTGTAGTAAACAGTCTAGAGGAAAACAAAAGAGCTAATAAAAGGGTTTCATCATCTGCTTGGCTTTGCAATCCCAGCTTTAAACAAAACAAGACACTACCACTATAATACCAGAAAAATAAATGCTTTTCTTTCTTAGGTTCATAAAACACTCATTACCCATAATTAATCATAATGACACGCTGTATTCAGGCCTCTAGCTAGGTTCTGGCTGGAAGCATAAAGAATTGGCTTCTCACATCTTCCAGTGCTTTAGCCAGTGTGTTCTTCAGGATGCAAAATTGATTATCCAAAATAGAAATCTCTTCGTTTCCTTTGTTTTTGTTGTGTTGAAAAACCTATTACTTAGTTGTTAAGTCTCTGCATTTTCTACTTCCCTGAACAACAGGCTATTTAACTCCACTGAAGTTAATGGGTTTGCACTACAGTGAAGGTAACCTAGCACCTACAAAGTCATTAAAAGCTTAACCAAAGCTTGGCCAAAACTTGGCCTGATTCTCACTTAAGACTTTGGGCCCCTACTGGAATTGTTAATAAATTATGTATGTCTTAATAGTATCTGCTGACAACAGACCCCAGGATATAATATATGGTATTGATTGTAACACAATCTCTCCTTGTCAAAACAGCAGTTGATAATATTTCTAAATATGATTCTAAGATTTAAGGCAAAATAACCCACAACATCATAAATAGTTAAATAATAAATTTTTGAGGTATATTATAAAAATACAAAAAATCTTGGATTCTAAAAGCAAGAGTGCAAAGGGTAAGCATATGTTGGCAAATGTTGGTGTATGTCCATCACCCCAGCCAACTGTGACACTTAAACTAAGAGTACAATTCTGCTGGAGACATTTTCATTCTCACATCACTTGCAGGGAACTGTGATAATAGGAGGTAGGTGCTTGATCTGAGGTCTATTTAGCCAGCAGTTTTCTACTCATTTTAACATACAGCTCTAAACAGACCAACCCTCAGGAGACACAATACCTGTAGGCTTCCCCCATGCCATGTAGGATATCAGCACAGGAATAGAAAAACACCCACTGGCTTTTGGAGTAATTCCTACTTGTTTCACCTCCTTTCTTCCTCACAAAGCACGGATACCTGTACCAGCTTGCTCATGCCAGCAGCTCCTTTCCCCTCATCTCCTAGCCAGTCTGGCCAAGACAGGTTTTGGGTGTCCTGGATGTGAACCAGGTTATTTTGCTAAGCCCAGGGAACAGAACAGATGCTCACATCCTAAAGCATTTTACTTCCTTTTTTTGACAAATGTGACCAAAAAGTGTGTTCATTGTCGCAGAAGTAACCAATCCTGCCTGCTCCTCAACAGGGCATTTGCCCAATACAAACAGGGGACCTCCTTCTGACATGCTTCAGAAAATGGGTTTGCTTAGGCAAAGGTAGCAAACCTACACCAACATTCCCGAGTCTGAGAGGACTCCATCCTGTGATTTCCTCATAGAGAGGGTCCTCAGAGTTTAATTCCTATCGTTTTGGATGAGTGTGCAAAGGCTGTGTGGAGACTTATGGATTTTGGTTTAGGAATCTATAACAGACTTAAAAAGAACTCCAAGGGAAAACTCTCAATAAAATGTTATGGGCCAGGCTGTCCCCTTTCAGCTGGGCTTAGTGCAGTGGTAAGGCTGTCACTTATGGCTCCCTAACACATCCCCATGGGCTGCTCCAGCTTTCACCAGATGGCAGTGGTGCCTCAGGGACTATCCATCAGTTGAGGTTAACAGCAGGCTCTCCTCCCCTCCTACTGGCATGCCTACCAAATGGGGGGCTTTGGGGAGCAAACCCTGTTCAAGACTCTCCCTTTTCTTATGGCATCTGCAGCAGTATGTTATAGAAAATCTCTAAGTCCATAGGAGTACCTGAACAATGAGAACAATACTAAAAAATAGGTGGTCCTGGCAGTTCCTGTAGCTACATCTACAGACTTCTGTGAAACTCCATAGATCCCTTCTGGTACTAAATTTAAAAGGACACTTTTTATAAATACAAGAACAAAGTCAGATGGAATCAGAGCTCATAGATTTAGTTGTGCCACAAACACTGTATTTGAGCTAAGTCATCTAACCTTTCCATTTTTCAGTCTGAATGATGAGTAATCCTCTTTCAAATAATATATGATGAGTTTTAATTCAGTTGTCATCTACAAAGTGCTCATGGTGACGAATACCATGGAAATATTTCTCTGAATGCTTGCATAGGTGTACAGTTCTGGAGCATAGGCAATATTTATATTCATGACTGTGGAACACACTGAAGTTTCCAGCAAAAGATTTCCGTCCACTTCTCCTCTCAGCCTTTCCATAGCCCCTGTCACACTCCACATTTATTCATAAACTCTTACTTATTTTGGTTACAATGATTAGTCTGTCATTTCTCCTATGTAGAAAGCCATTTTCCTGATTTGAATATCACTTTTCTCCATTGGTTAGAGTTTGGGACAGATTTTTTTAGAGCTATGGACAGATTTTTCAGGACAGATTTTTCTAGAGAAAACTACCAGTAAGTGTATGGATTCTGCCAGAAGTGAGAGAGTACAGCTGGGATGTGCAGCCCAGCTCAGTTGTCACAGAGAAGGATGGCTTGGGAAATGGTACCTCAGCAAAAACACAGAGGGACACACATTTTCCTAAGGAAGCTGTCTCTTACCATCCAGTGGACCAAGAGATCAGGCAAGTGTCATACAAACCTGATCTGGTCAAAGAGTAATGATCTGTACATTAGTATCTATTGAGATATACACCTGTATGTAACAGACACATGCAGGCTTTATGTGCACCCAGCAGAAGCACACGTGTGATCTGCCACAAGAGCCTTCTTTGAACTGCAGTCCTGGTAAATGCTGAGGCTCCATGCTTGCATAAAACAATTGTGCTGTTAAGAGAAATGATGGCTCATTTCCAGCTTCTCTAAGTGCCAGAAGGTGGGCAGAGAATTGCCTGTGGTATGTGGGCTGAAACCTGGTACCACCTGAACCCTCCTGAGATGTGAGAAACAATGTATTATCCTCTGTGATGTGAAATATGTTCTGAGGCACAGGAGAAGTCTTGTCTATTACAGAGAGGCTCAAAGAAAAAGGGAAATTCTGGCCTGTAGTGGCTGGTTTTTTGTGATGAATTTATATTTTTGCAATGCTGAGTTTTGAGCCACAGCTCCATCCCCACCTCGCCACAACTCTGCAGCTGTGCAGATGTACAAGCTGTACTGCACGAGCAAGGAAGAGACACATTTTTAATAAGTTGTTCTGACATTTCTACGCTATGGCATTTGTATTTATTACAGCAGAGCATCACTGTGCACATTGCAAATCAATACAGTGAATGTGAAGGCGTTCGTAGCACTCAGAGCCTTGTCCATTACTGCACTATCCAGTTGTTTACAGTGCAGTAATGAGGCACTTGTAGGCCTCACTCAAATATGGCTTTCATTCCCCAGCATGACCAAATGCCAGCTTGCTGTACAATGCTTCCTTTGTGGATCAGGGACGGACTGATTTAGCCTTGGATAACACTACGGTAGTCAACAGGGTTGTAGTTCCCTCACATCATCAGGTAAAGATAAAATTAGACAAAATCTCAGAGCCACGCAGTTTCCAGACTAAGGGAACTTTTGGCTCTGATCCCTTTCTATCAGGAAGAAAAATGTAAAGAGGAGAAAGGGAACACAAGGAGAAGGGGGTGTGGAGACAGGAAAAATATACCATTTCAGCCATGCATTGGCAGCTTCCATGTGACAAGTCACAAGCAACACTCAAAAACCCATTTTACAGCTTCTTTGGCGGAAACAAAGCCTGAGCAAACGTCTGTATTTCATTTTCTAGTATTACAGACTGAGTCTGAACCAGACAAAGTGCAGAGACACTCATTGATTCTCTTTGCCATGTCCCTTGTCCCTTCACATATCCTAGATTTGGGCTGTTGAGCGTTCATTTAGCAAATATTCTGGACATCTGTACTTCATCTTCATGGAAACAGGTAAATATTAATTTGAGAATAGATTATTATTAATAATAATAATTATAAATGTTGTTGATTTTACATCAGAAACATTAACCCTGTGAAAGGGTTTGTTGACTACAAGAAGAATAATTTCATTCCATGTTTTCAGGAAGGAGGAGGCACATTCTGAATATGATTTTTTGTTCTTTTCTCACCAGGAAGACAAAGGGTCTGTAGCAGGCAGGAGTTTTATCAGCTACAATCTGGTGCTACAGTGGGAAACTCAAAGCCCAAAGAGCTGGTTTACATGCAGACCAGAGAGATTTCAATGAGATGTCATGAGCAGCACTGATTTATTTAAAAAAGGGCTTTGTCCTTCTCTCAAGCATTTTCAATGATCTTATTAGAAGTAAAAACTGAAATTCATGGTAGGGAAAAAGAATAGGTGAAATACAGGTGTTTTGACCTCTCTCATTTTGTCCCCAAACACTCATTTCCTTCTGGCAGTTACAAATTTCTTCAAAATCTCCCACCTATACTTCAAATCTCACATTTATTCACTCTTTATTTTTTCTTTTTTTTTCTTTTTTTTTTTTTTTTTTTCAGTTTTTCTTCTCTTTTTCCAGTCTCTCTTTTCCTGCCAAGGATTTCCCTTTCCACATCTCCTTTAGCTAATTTCTGTCACACTCAGCTGCTCCAATGGCCCTTCCCTTTTGGACGTCTCTCTACTCCCAGCCCTTCGTTATCTCCTTGCAGCAGCAGGTTCATTATCCTGCTGTTCCTAACCCCAACCCAAACTACCTGTTTGACAGCACCCAGCTCTGGTGCAGGGCCAGTTCAGATGGAGCAGCCCAGGCAGGCTGCACCAGTAGCTGCTCACAGATGTGGCTCAGGAAGCCAGGTTGATCTACCCAAGTGCAGAACAGGAATGGCTGCACCTGGATCAGGGGTGTTCAAGGAGGGGCAGCAGCTGGAGTCGTGCAGCACTGTAAAAATTGCTGCCTTGCAGAGCACACTGGGTGAAGACACACCTGACCACCTACACACTGAGCAGGAGCTACAGCAGCGAGGCTACAGCTTCAGTGACAGCTTCCCCAGTGAGTGACATGACTGTCCCCATGTCAGCTCCTTGTCCAAAACCAACAAAATATTCTCAGAAATCAGTAACTAGGCAGGGTGCCTTGCCAAATTGTTAGAGGATACTTACAAGTAATTGTTGCTTTGTCTGAAATTACCATGTTTACTTGCCTTAACACTTATCTGGATTTATTAGCTAGTATGAAAATTATAGTAAATCATTTAATTTAGCCAATTAAAAAAGATGTGGATTTGGAATCCCTTACATTTTTTAGACAAGAGCTATCCATAAAATTTACATTTTATTCAGCAGCTCCTAATGAGCTGATTGTAATTGGTGGCACAAGCAAAACTTATTTCCACTACTGCAAAAGCTTATTTCTGAGTGTGACGAGTCGGTGCATCAGATGGTATGCAGCAAATCCTCCAGCTGATGGGTTCCCCTGCTACATCTACCCTGAGCTGGCATGGCCACATGAGGTGGAGCATTACTGCTGAAGAGCTCTGCTACTCTGTTTCAAAAATCCACACTTCTCTAGTGTGTACAAATAGCAAACTCTCTCACTACTGCTCCAAAAATGTTTAACAGTAGTGGCTCCAGGGATGATTCACATTATTGAAATGTAATTAGTCCTACAAGATGTGTAGGAACATTTACTAGTCGATTATATTAGCATAAAGAATAATTACAGTGCAGGGACTTATTTTTAACACAGTTTTAGAAGTACATATTTCACACTGTCAGCACAGGGAAAGGCAGGGAGACTTGGTAAGCCCACAGACAAGTGTTTATTTGAGTCATGAGAAGAAGAAAATATCCAAGGTCTATAAGTAACCTGAAAAGGGGACAAATGTACTGCAGCGACTCAACAAAGTGCTTATTCTAATCCTTATAAATATGCACCACATGTATCTTTTATAACTGTTATGTTTTGCAGTATTTAGGCAATAGTCAGTATTGGAGGCTTTGACAGCTACGCTTCAGTGCATTCATAAAAGCACCTTCCTTTTAAAGAAAGAGGATTTCATGTAATGGGCAAAATTGTAAGTGCTGTCAATGGGTACATTTCATCTCATTGATTTACAGTGTGTAGGATGATTGCCTGATCTGAATCACATATGCTGGAGATGTGCTGCATTTGGTTCAAAACAGCTGGAGTTCACAGAAGAGATGAACAGGCAAAATCTGCTGATTTTTGGTGTGGCGACTATCTGTGGAACACTCACAGGGTTGCACTGAGGTGATCTCAACACTGCAACAGTGAGGGGAAACTAGCAAATGGTGAGTCTCCAGATGCTGTCTGAAATCTGTCTGGGGCCAAAATACACCCACTTAATTAGAGGGTGTTCAGTTTTGGTGCACAACATTGTTGAAAAGAGGCCTTGGGCTGCTACAACCACTAACTACAGCTAATCAGAGGGCAATTCAAGATGGAACATGCAGATTGGGATGGTTGGCACTGTTAGCAAAACAATACTAAACCCTGTGTTTGCTGGGGCATGTTCTTGCTCTGGTTGGATGGTCTGTAAGGTGGGGGAAGCCTTGGAGGGTTATAGCCTGAACTACATGAGCAAAGTTGTTGGTGCAGCAAGGTGGCTGTTCTGCACAGAGAGGTAAGTTAGGTGTGTCACACACATTACCTGGACTTTGTTATGGTCTTAATGACAAGAGATTACACCCTGGCACACTCCACCCAAACTGTGCCAGCAGCAGTAAATCGAAACACAGAGGTTTGGTTTGCTTTGTGCTTCACAGCAGAGATCAGATGCAAACACCACATTTTCTCTTCTAGCCTATTTCATATTAGTCCTCAAAAGTTAATTTCTGTTCCTCTAATAGATGAACTAGGGGCATAGTCTGGATATTATAAAAACAGTTTAATTTTTATTTTCTCTCCCTCAAACAAGGATTCAGTCTGTAAACTTGGGTGGAGTAAATGCACACCTCTTGCCCCGAATACAATAGGGTCAGCACAGAGTAAAAATTTTTATCACTTGTTATACCTTAAAATTTCAGTTTAGAGGTGGGCAGATTATTTGAAGTGTGCAAAACAAACTTTCCTCAAATCATAAGCATCATAACAATGGAACTCAAAATAATTCCAGCACAACTAAAGCCTTTAGTGTAGAAGAGACTTGAAAAAGTTTCCTGGATTTAAAACACAGGCTATAAGCCCAGGCAGACAAAAGGTTAACTCAGAGCACAGCAGAACAGGACAAAGGAGCCTGAGCAAGGTCAGAGGAAGGTAAAACCTCTATGCAGCACAGCAGAGAACCATGCTGAGTTTGAGTCCCAGAGGCAATACAGATGCACCAGTGCACATGTTAATAAGCTTCATCTCAGCAAAAACTATTAGCATGGGCACAGCCTCCTGCTGCACCAATTATTCAGCTCTGAGTGCTAGTTTAGTTTCTTCAAGGTGCTCCACTGCAAACAACAGCCATGGCCTCTGCCCCCCTGCCCTGCACAGCTCCTTCGAAAGCAAATAAATCTGTGTTATGTAAAATAAAAAAAGGACGTGGGTTAGTTGTGGCTGGGCCTTGCTTCTGGTGCTTCCATTGAGGACTCCAGAGCTATAACAGTGTTGACTGTTTGAGAAAGTCTCCTTGACACACTGAGGAGGATTGGGTATGGATTGGGAGTGTTTGCAGGACCCCTGAAGCACAGAGCCTGGGCTGGCTGGAGCAGGGGGCTGGTGCCAGCAGAGAGTGCTGACCTTTACTCTCACCCTGTCATACATGGTCTGACCTCAGGTTTCCTCTGTGTGCTGAGTGTCTTAGAACCAGGACCTGCCAGGAGAGGACATCTCTGGCATATCTGGCAGCAGCTCTGTGGCTGCCAATGGTCACTGCTTCAGGAATGAGTTTGCCTGGAGGCCGAGGCAGCTGCTGCTTGGGCTGAAACACAGCAGGGCTTACTTTGGGTCACACCTGCCAAACCAAAAATGGTTTGACTGAAATGGCTATATCAATGTTCCTCCCGTGTTTCTGCCCTCTTTGTCAGCCCAGGGATTTATTTTAAGATTCTGGAAGTCCCCACAGAGAGGGATGAATTCCAAGGGAGGGGGTGCCCCATGGCCAAGCATGTTGGCTTGGGGTGTGACTGACCCTCTCCAAACCCAGATTGCTCCACTGCTCCATGGAAGTCACTGGGAAGCCAAGAGATGCAGCCAGGGAAGAAGACAAGCTCTGAAGCCAAAGAAAATGAAGTTTTAATCATAATTATAAGGTTATTTTATGATATCAAAAGAAATCATCAGGAACTTTCCAGTGTCTTTCTGTTCAGACCTTTTTTCACTGAGCTAACTTCAGCTGAATTTTCTGTGAAATATAAGGCTTGCTTGGGGGACAATTACCTCCCCTTGATGTGTTTTTATGCTGGTGTGATTGATATATATACCACCCTTAACTTCTTAACAGGGGTTTTGGCACAGTTCAGGGAGCAATTCTCCTGGTCCCATTCAACTTATATTTAAATGTAATAGCCACTACTAAGGGTTTTTTCTTGCACAAAGAGCCAGATGCAGAAGCAGGTCTTAGATGTCTGAAATTAGATTTTGGTGCTGAAACTTAGATCCTCTTGAAGGTTTTGCAAAGCCTCTGAAGTTTGTGTACTGAGAGGGGTGGGAGCAGCAGCAACAGCAAATCATTGCTGCATTGGAAAGACTGGAGGGCTTAGGTAGCAGGTAAGTCTAGCAGCAACATTTCATCAAAAGATACTGTGAGCTCATCCTATCTCTGCCACCATCCATTTCATCCTGTCATAAACAGAAAAGCCTCTGTGCTTCAGAAGGGAAAACAAGCCTTTCAGCCCAGCTAGCCTTAGAGGGGCAGACTGTGGCATTAGGATCAGAATACAGACTGAACATAAAAAGAGAGGTGCAACTCTTCCTGTTGTGAGGCACTGTGACCGACATCCAGCTTGCACCCTTGCCTAGATCTGTGTCTATGACCAGGCCTCATAGGCCTGGACCATTTCCAGATTACTTGGTCTCAGTTGTGCTGCTCTCCTTACCTGCCTTTGTCATGCTGGGTCCATCTATGTCCTCCAGCCTGTGACAATTTCCTGAATATGTTGGTTTTTAATCCAACTGATTATGAACTTCCTACCAGCACTAGCACTTGTCTCCTGCAGGCCAAGCATCATCACACATTTTTCTTTACCTAATAAACTTGATCAGCACCACTTCGGAGTCTTAAAAATTGTTGAATTTAATCCTTTCCTGCTTCCTCCACAGTCTGGTGACTCATCATGGCTGGGAGCAGAGTCAGGCTGAAGTTCTGTGTTGGTGCCATGAGTGAGTCCCACACCTGTGCCACTCTGACTTGGTTAGCGAGTGGAGGAGCCTCACTTCCTCTGGCTGGGCTGGAGGTGATGGAATCAAAAACAGCTCCTTGAGGAAGCTTTGGCCTGCAAGAACAACATGGAAACTGCTAGATATTCAAAGGAGCAGTGAGGACACAAGAAAAAAAAAATAATAGGGGTAAAGAAAGTAAGTCGAATAACTCAAGTACTAAGAACCAGAGTAGAGCATTCAGTGACTGGGTGACAGCTACTCTTAGCTACCCAATTTATTATGTCATCAGGGAAGGCACTATGGATCCCAGCAGCTGAAGGCCTTGGGCATTTCATGAGCCTTCACCCCTCAGTTTCCCTTCTCTAAATGAATAATACTACTTTCTTGGCCCCCAAGCAACTTGCAGGAATAAATACTTCACAGTTTGTGAGGACCATGGGTCCTGGGTTGATGCACACGAGCAAATATGCCTGGGGTCTTCTTGTTTGAAAAGCCCATGTGCTGTGAATGCCCTGTGGGCACTGGGTTTGTGGAAACCACCTGGGCCTGGGGAGGCCATGCAGACACTGGCAGTGTGTTTGGGGGAGCTGGTGCCATGACAGGGGAGATTTACACCTTGGCTGCCTCCACAGTAACGTCCTTGTGCACACAAGCCCTCACTGTACCTGCAATGTTCGCTGCAGGGATGTGCTATTAATTCACATCCCAGCCTTGTGTGCAATAATTTTTCCATGGAGACAAGCCCTGAGACAGACCTGAGAATGGAAATGTAAAGCAGGGCAAAAATTAAGGCCAGCTGGAGCAACAGCATGGTGGGAAAGGTGGGTTGTGTACCACTTTTCACTACCGCTGCAGGACTAGCAAAGACTCCTGTAGCCCCTTCAGTATTCTCTGTTCCCTGTGTCTGAATATGTCAAGGAATCAAATCTTTTGAGAGGAACTTTCATGAGTTAGTGTAGACAGTGTGGAAAAAGATGGAAGGATTTGGTTTATCCTGGCTTTTTAAAGCAGACCAAGCTGAAATTCGCCTCAGAATTGAGCGGTTTGTGCTCGTGGACTCTCAGGGCAGCACAAGGCTGGAGGGAGAGAAAATGAGGGCCTGTGAGGAGGAGATGCAGAGCCAAAGCAGACCAGGAGAAATGAGTATTGGGCAAACCGATAAAGTGGGCATGCCTGTTGTGAATGAGTGTGCAGCTGTGGAGAGGGACATGTGTGAGACAGAAAGTAGATGAGGGACCTGCCAGTGGCAAGTGTGAAGATGAACACCCAGTAGTGACAATGATGTTTGGGAGCAATCAATGATGCTTGATGCATGGAGGACGGGATAGATGTCATTATTCTACAAAACCGTACACAAGCAAAAACAAAGCCATCTTTTTTGAATGAAAATGAAAGTGAAATGACAAGCGAAAAGCAAAATATTTGTGAGATGATTTAAACAAAGAGAAGCAAATCCAAAGAATATATTTTTTTTCCCAACCAATATGATGTACGGTATGGTTTACAAGAGAAGAAAGAAAAAAATCAATCTGTGGCAATATCTGATGTGCCTCTGTGTAATAAACTGTTCTGCAATTATATGAACAAGGTGGTGGTGGTGGCGAGAGGTAGGGGATTTTTGTGTCTCCAAATGTGCTGGGTTTGTATCATCCTGTCACCAGTTGTTCAATATTGTGATACTGGACAATCTCCAGTGTTTTTCCCAGTAGGTCAGTGAACTTATTTTCTTATCAAGCCTTAAGGCAGGTGCAGACATGAGGAAGGCATTTGCCTTTGTTTTTCTCCTTCAGCCCAGCCCAGCAGCTCCTTAGTATGCGTGGCCAGTGATTCAACCACACAAGTTTCCTCCTCCCAGCATTTTCTTTATAAGGATTGCAGTGTTAAGCACAACGGGGAGAAGTTTCATCTCTCCCTGTAAATACGAATGAGAGAAGTGTCTAATACCTGTTATAAAAGATGGCATTTTAATTACCACCTGTACTGCAGCAGGCACACGCACACATCTGCACCCACACACAGAAACACACACTCACACACACTCACACTGCACCTCTCCCCCCTCCCCAGGATAAGGAAGGTCCCCTTCTTCTTCCTCCAATCCCTTCTTCACCTTTATGCAACCCAGGGAACACGGGGCTGATTGGAAAGGTCTCTTTCCTTGATAACAACAATTCAATGCACCTTGACATTTTAATAGCCTGCCGTCCTAGTGAACACAATCGAGCTGAGCAGTGAAGCAAAAATCATTAGGTAAGCAAGATAATCTAAACGAAAAATCAGCCTCAACTGGTTCCCACATCTGGGGCACATCTGGGCAGAGCCTACCCTTTTCCTGCCTGCTTCTGAACAGGAATCCTCCCATGGGAAGGCTTGTCAGGGGAAAGAGGGGCGTCCACAGATTTATTGCCAGGGGAAATCCACCCCCTCCTGCCCCCTACCCCTCCCACCCGCAAACCCCTTCCCTCTGCTCAGCCCCCACCTTTCCACAGGAGTGAGATGCTGACTTTGCAAGCCATTCCCTTTATGAATATGACCCTCAAAGGGAAGAAACCCTCTCAGAAGCCCAGAACTATGTTATCATCGTTATTAAGGAGCTTAAAAAGGAGCTGGGAAGAGGAGACACCGGTGGAATTGCAGCCTGATTGTGATTGATGTGTTCCTATTAGCTCCTCACTGTTATCTCTCTGGATGGCAAGAACAGCCAGTGGCTTGTAACACAACAGATTACCTGAGTTTTCAGCCCTAGACGGATGTTTAAATAAAATATAGTCCCTTTTAGCGAGAAGCTCATTTTCTCTCCGAGGCTCCCAGACTATTTCATGTCAGCTGTGATTCGCTGTGACTCTCCTCAGTAAACATGTCTTATCATTAATAATTCTTTACAAGCACAATTTCATGGAGTCTTTCTGTATGCGCGCGTGGGGGGAGGAGGGGGCGTGCATGCGCAAATGTTGGTCTCAGCCTCATCTCGATACAGTTTGGGAACCCAAGGTGCTTCTCTTCAGAATTTCACCTGCCTTGCCAAAAATGATTGATTACCCCTAGCAGACTGGGTGTCCAGCTATACCCAACAAATGACTTTGGCCCCTAACAACAGGCCTTGGCCAGATAGAAATCAATATTTCACCATTAAAATCTATCAAAGAAGAGTTAAGGCACCATCTGTCCCTGCCGCCTTTCCATGGTGTGTGAACATTAAATCCGACACTTGTAGTACATGAGTAATCAATATATAGTAGTTCACAGATCATTTGTGGTCCCCTTTTAGCAGTGATGGATGCTTGGAATAGTTGTGATTCATTTTGTCACACCATTAAACAAGATTCTGTCCAGTTCCTTCCTGATTTCATTTAGAGGATCATTCTTCACAGTTCATAAGAGAGAAACGGTTTTACCAATCTGCTTCTATTTCAATAAGTCACTTTATAGAGATTTTGTGTCCTGCAGACTGTAAAAATTCTGGAGAGATAGTACAAACACACCTCTAAAACTATTCACTGCATGACATATGCATAAAGTGTGAAAAACTGAATGTAAATATGTTTACCTCTTTATCTACAAATATTGGTTTTAACCCTTCCCTTGCCAGAGGGGACTTGAGGCAGAAGTGCTTGGAGATACAGTCTTGCCTAGGGCAGATACAGCCAAGTTTGGGAATGGGCTGTAATTAAAAGCATGAATAAAACAACTGCAAACTCAGTGATAGAGCTCTAGTCCTGAAATTGAAATGGTGAATTCTCAGTAAAATAAACACCTTTCTTAATTGCTTCTGCTGATATGCACCCAGCTTTTTCTGAATTGTTCATTTTATACTGACAATAAATTTATAATTGCTAAGCATGTGTAAGTGGTTCCAAATAAATGGCCTTCTCTCTCTTTCATTTTTTTTTAACTTTTCTTATAATTGCCATTATTATGCAGACTTCTTCCTTTTTGGAGGAGGGGAGAGAATTACATATTAATGTTCCGTAGATTATTAATCTCGTAAAAGACCTGCTCTTTTAGTCTCCAAATCGTTCAATCAGATCCTCAGACGATGCTATAATTGGGCATCATGATGGGGCTTATCACATTTAAACACTTTAGGAATTGGCCCTGTCTGGACTTCTCCTGGCTGCAGTAAGAGATCCAAATAATATAAGCAGCAGGCTTGGAAGCAGAGATAAAATCAGAGGGAGCCCTGAGGATTTGTCAGAAGACATCTTCTAAAACCTGCATTGTGCTGCAATTCTCCTAATTAAACACATAAATAGCAGCGATTCATGCAAGTATCAGTGCTAGCCTGTCCTCTGTGGAGCGCTTGATGCAGTAATTTTTAATCAGGCTGGTCATTTATAACCCATTCATTTTTAGGAATCCCATTTGGTTGCTGGAGTGTGCTGACCCACTAAACACAGGGAAGAGGAGGAGGAAGGCAAAAGCCTGTCCTAGGCTGGAGCAGGTCCCACCAAAGCTTTCCTGGCAGTAAACCAGACCCCACAGATATTTAATGCAAGTGTTCCTGGAGGGAGAACACATTTTTTAGAGTGAAAACCACCTTGGTGTGTGGCTGTGTCCCAACAGTGTTGAGTGGCTCCAGGCATGGGAAGGGGCAGAGGAGAAGGGAAGAGCCCTGTTCTCTTCAATGAGATGACCAGGAGAAGGAAAGAGGGTAAGCTGATGAGTTCATGCTCACATCAGTAAAGGAACCAGTGTATTAGTGATAAGATGGTGCAGATGATTTGTGTTAGTAAGGCTGAGTCATAGGAGCAGAAATCCATAGTGAGGACGGAGTGGTGCAGGAGGGGCCAGACCTGGCTTTGTCCCAGCTCCTGGCCTGCCTCAGGTACATAAAATGGCTCCAGGCAGAAAAAATTCCCCTGGCTACACATGGGCTGGTGTCCCAGGAAAACTGTCCATGGTTCCACACACATCAGAGCAAGGGTGAGAGTGCAGGAGCCGTGCCCAAGAGCCCGGCTCTGAGGAACAGGCCTTGGCTGCAGCTGTACCTTGAATCTCTTCCTTCATCGCTTGCTAATTCCATAAACAGAGCTGTGCTCCTGGGAGATTAAAAACGCAAAACATCATTGTTGAAAACAAGCTAGTCAAAAAACTAGGGCCAGAACTTGAGCAGAAATCAAATATCCACCTAGATTTCAGTGAAGATGTTCTGATTTGCACACATGGAAGGCCCTGTCCCTTATGCTTAGGATTACTGTATTTCAGAGGAAAGAAATGCCAAAATAATTACTGACTGTTTTCCAGAAAAAAACACATGGAATCCCTGTATGGAAGCAGTTCCTAAATTCAGCCATCTGCCTGGCATCCTGGAGCTGGAACTTGCTGAAGGTACTGAGGTCCTCCTGTTACCACTGAGAAATTCCTCAAGTTCAGGGCAGAAGCCATAGAAAGAAAAGAGATTTTGAAAAAGAAATGGAGTAAGAAATCAGAGTTATTACCAGTAAAGACGTTGTACAGGGAAAAGAATCAAAAATGAAAACATGCATCATCTTTACTCTTCAAATATTATGCAGAGCACCCCTCTTTGGCTGAACTTCTAATATGTGTAAAAAGATACAGGTATTGATTTTTGTGCTAATAAACTGCATAGCTGTGATTCCCTTATTATAAATCTTTTCCTAAGCAGAAAAGTGAGCAAAGGGAGGGGGAAGGGGTTGTAGGGTAACAAGACTAATCAGGATTTCACCATCAAAGTAAATACATCCAATTAACAGCTATTAAAGAAGAATTTTATGGCACCGTGCACAGTGAAGGCCATTATATCCACTGGAATTAATCTTAATTATTTGTACCTGTGTACATACATGCAAAGGAAAGCAACTCACATTAATCTACATTAAACTTAATACACAGTTGGTGTATTATCTTCTGAGTCAAAATTGACTGCTGGTTTCTGCATATGTATCTATGGTGCTATCTTCAGTACATTATGGGATGTCTAAGGGCAGAATTTTCTCCATATAGAACAACGCAGCAGGTTTTTTTTTTTTTTGTGATTTCTAAAAAGCAAAAAAACAAACAAACAAATCAAAACAAACAAACAAATCCCCCAAACCCAAACCTGATATAGGCAGATATTATAATCTCAGAAGCATTTTTTTAAAATAAATAAATAAATAAATAAAAGAGACACACACACACACACACACAAAAAACCAAACAAACAAAAAAAAAACCCAGAAGAGGCTGTATAGATTTATTATCCAGCTTAAGAGGAAACTGAACAAATATAAATCTGTGGCTTTCCAAGGTTTAAATAACGGCAATTACTACCCCCAAAATATTGCATTTCATGCACTGTGGACAACGTTGTTAAAACCACCCACGATATTTTGGGCTGCGATTTTTTTCCAGGTTTTTGCAGAAGCTGACAGTAAATTATGTTGGTTGTTTGTTCACTGGGTTTGCATTATTTGATAGGGCTGGCTGTAGAGATCTGTGCTGCGGTAACAATAATGAATGGTGTACTTTTTGCTTTAAATCCCTGTCTAATGAATATAGACATAGGCAAACAGCTACTTAGGATTCCAAAATATAACTAACCACAAAGCAGAGCTCCAGCTGGTCTTTCCCTCCTACTGCATTGTTCAAGGGCATTTTCCTTATCAAGAAATGTCTTTTGAGTCCTAAGGAAAAAGAAAAGCTGGTATCTGTTGTGCCCAGCAAAAGCACTTGAGATGTAGTGGTGATCGAGCACTGAGCTGCTTAATAGTCTTATAAATGTTTGCACTTAACATGGGTTTTATACAGTCCATAATAGGCAAAATCCTGACTGTGCAGAAGTCAGTAGGTCCCAGTATTGATGCTGTGTCTCTGGTCAGGATCCCCAGAGCAGATGTTACCTACTTTAGCTAACACAGATCAGTGCCTTGTCCTGTAAGCACTGCATTTTAGTTATGTTTTTTATATATGTTATTAACTTTCAATGGCTATCAGGAGATTAAAATCTCACAGAGGCACTCTACAAAATATTTCTCTTAGGGCTAATCATAGCCAGCAGCAAGTTGAAGTCTTTCCATGCCAGCATTCTGCAGCTGTGTCAAAATCTGGATCAAAGTCCTATTATGCACTTCGGTTGTTATTAGCAAACATTTAGGGTTAACAATTGTAACTATGAACCTCTGGTAGTAAAACTGACAGATTCATGAAGATTTAAAGAAAAGGCTTGATAATGTCTCATGTTATTTTCACTCCTTCAGCAATGTTTAGTTTGCTCTTGAATGTTTTAGGAGCTGTTACATTTCACTCTATTCTACTTAAAAATTGATGCGTGTTTCTCAGCTATTTAACCATTATGGCTAAAGTGATTTTTGCTGCCCAGGCTGCTCCTGGGGCTTGCTGCAAGTTACACCTGCACAGGATACTCAGTGCTCTTGAACTGCTGTGCAGTCTGGCATTTTAGCATGAAATCAAATTCTTACGTCAATCTTCATTTTTGCACTGTCAGGGAATATCAAAAGGGGTGGTGTCACTGCATTTACTTTAATTCAGATGCTTACTGAAGTCTGAAGTGACCATCCTCTCCTCAGCTTGTACAGCAAACCTGAGGCCTTTCCCCAAGCCCACATCACTGTCCTGTCTTTGCACATTAACCATAAATCCAGAGATTATGTTGCCTTTGGGTTTCTCCATCAGGATGACAATATAGGCACCACAAACCAGAAAGTCTCCCAGCCCAGGGGCATCCAAGCAGCAAGGAAACTAAATGGAGAAGCTCCTGCAAAGGTGGGGAGTACAGAAGATTAATGGGGATGAAAAGGAACTAACTTAGAAGAAGGAATAGGAGAGTCACCTGCCAAAGACTGATGTTTTCAGAATGACCTCAGTGACTCTTTTTGAGAGGATATTGGAAAATACACCATTTCCTACTGTAAAATGGTAAGATGAGAGCCCTGATGATCTTCAGAGAAATTCTGCACTGGGATAAGTTTGCAAGTTAAGACAATGCAGGTGGTAGTGAACTTTTAAGAAAGCCAATGAGCTCCATGATGAAATGAAGGCTGAAGACAGAAGCACAAATACCATCATTAGCTACATTCCTGAGGTCTGCAAAGTACAACAGCAATGTCTTTTCTTGCAAAAAGTTGTTTGCAATCCTCAAAACCACCAAATAAGTGGGTGTGGATGGAGAAAAGGTTTGTATACAAAGCTGTGTCTTTGTGAGTAAAAAAAAAAATTAAAACCCACAAATGGAGGTTTCTGAAAATATCTCCATCCTGAAAGATTAGCCTCAGCAGAAGTGTCACTGTAGAAACCATCTGCATATTGAAGAGGTTGCCTAGCAAGGGTTTTTTTTCCCCTCATTATTATTTTCTACTTAGATTGCCAAGAAAAGGTCTCTCAGGAGAAATAACAGTAGGATCTTAAAAATAGTTCTGAATCTGCCATTAAAAATTCAACACAGATATTGTCTAAGCCAATTCAGGTTGTTTTGAAGTCATCACATTAAATATGCTGAGATTCTCTGCCGAGCTTGGTTTTAAATCTAGCACCCACTGAAGTATTTCCCTGAATTAGATGGCCAAATAGCAATCTGTGCTTGGGGAGCAGCTTGTGGGTTTGAGGGTACCTGGACATTAGGGCACAGAGAGCAGGCTGCTTCCTCCTAATTGAATAAAACAGGATGAGGAATTGCTCTGAAACTAGGTGAGGAGATCCATAGGAGTTGCCATGAAGACAAGGAATTGCACTCCAACTAGAAGGGCTGATACACAGGAGGTACCACATAAAATCCAGCAATAAATATGAAAAGGGAGTGAACCAAAACCTGATTCTTCTATGCTTCTCCCCTGTGCTGTTGTCTGTATTTCTATTCCTGCAGTGCCGTGTACAACCCACACTTGCTTGATCCCAGTCATCACACATGAAGGGTAGGATGTAGCACTCTTGTATGGTGCAGATGTTTATATTTATATTATTTACCAAAGCAAATATTATTTGGATACAATTAGAAAGGATGAATGTAGCAAGCAGAAACCCATGTTAAATTATGAATGTCTACATTTTGAGGAAAGCGAGTAAAATCTTGACATTGGTTAAGAATTTTCATAATTCAACTTAATGTGGAGGATATAAGTGGAAGTGGGTAAAACCTCAGCCCAAGTGAATCTAGTGGAAAACTACTGGACTCTTTAAAATACCCAGCAGAAGCCATAATTTTAGGTGGACGGGAAACACTGTGAGGATTTATTGTGTCCTAAATTCTCCACCACTACAGCCTCCGAGCACATCTCAAGGAATATGAGTCATTGTTTCTCTTGACCTTCCACTGGGGAACAGCAGAGAATGCACCATGAAATGGTTTCTTTTGCCACCAGCTGTATTTTGAAGTGCAGGGGCTGCAGGTCCTGTTTGCTCCTGCCAGAGGAAGGCAGGGTGGAGGTGTCTGCACCTGGGAGGGCAGGGAGTCATACCTTTGGTGTCTGTCAGTTCCCAGAGGAGCTGGCATGTCAGGCTGGCACTGTGAGCACCCATCCTTGCAAAGAGAAAGCCAGGAGGATGCCTGGAAATGAGTTCCAGCATGCTGGAGGCGTGGGGTGGGCATGGATTGCCTCTGTCTCCAGCCCAGTTGTGCAGCCTGGTCTCCAGCCACCGCACACTTTTAAGCCTCAGACCTGCTCAAGAGCGTCAGCAAGTGCGTAAAACCCTTTGTGGTCCCACACAATAATTCAACTTCCATCAGTGCTGCTGATCTTGCTGCTGCAACAATGCCAGCTACCACATGCCAAAGCAATAAAATAGCTGTTTCCATGAGCAGCCCGATGCAATTTGAACTCTTCAGTTCTTTCCAGTTATTTACAAGCATTGTATGTCACAAACAGACCACCTCTTTTGCAATGTTCTTTAGGAAAGCTGTGTATTATATTGGCATAATAGTCTTCTTCAGGGAGAGCATTTTGTTTTAATAAAATGTGTGCCACCATATTTAATCAATCAGATTGATTGACACCAGCACTAGCTGCGTCTCCCAGCAGATGCTGCTGCTACCTCATTCTTATTCCAGTTTCATTTCTCAATCAAATCCATGTGTAAAAAACATAATGTGCTGCCAACATAATGTAATAAAACTTCAACTGAAATGCACACCACCACGACTGAAACTGATAAGTCAAAGTATGGGGAAAGTTAACTTTAGCAAAATCATTTCTGACATGAAAATATTAAAGTTTTACAGTTCAGATATGCCTTGGCTAACCCTAACATAAATGCAAAAATTTCTCGGGTGTTTAAAAAAAAAAACAGCTATAGAAAGAAATTCTTCTAGAAGTTACTGAGCTTTTAGCAGGCTCCCAGCATTTTCTACTCTTTGGAGTTTGCTGGTATCATTCCAGTTTGATTTAGGCTGCCCAGGTGAGATAAATTATAACTTTTACTTGGACAGTAAAGCTCAGGTACCTTTTTTAGGTGAACACTGGGTAGTGGTGAAGCAGGGCTCTGTGCCAGTGGCTGAACTAGCAGGTTTGGAAGGCAAGGATTCCTAAAAGCACGATGGAAACCCTGACTTGTGGATGTCACACACAGCATGAAACTACTCTAAACTCTTTCAAAGTTCATCTTAAATAATCTGCACAGCCCACGTTACCCACAAGGGCACGTGTGGGTCACAGAGCACATTTCTGGAGAATTTGCCTTTCCTGTACTTATGGGAGCTGGTTTCAGACCACTGGAGTTGAGACCCCTCTTGATACAGGTGGTCCCTCATACACCTGTAAGGATGTTGCACCTCAAATCCTGAGGTCAAGCTTCATAGCAGTCCCCAAAGCCAGATGGGAATTAAAGCTAAGCATCTGATTGCTTGACACATTTTATACAATGTGCATGATATTTTCATGTGTAATTACTGAAGGAGGTATGAAAAGAGCTCCAGAACTGTTTTCTAAGGCCGCACAATAAATGACTTCCCCTTCACTTATTTTATATTTCTCCCAGTGATTATATGATAGGAAACACATGCCATGAATTCACATGGCACCAATTTCCATCCTTCTGTTAAAGAAGAGAACAGAGGTTTTAATCTGAAAAGATGCCTGATGCTTCAGAACACCTTTTTTCCTTCACCACTAATTTTCAAATTAAAAAGTTTCATTAGCTGAAGTCCTGCTGGACAGTGCTTTGGGCTCACACAGAGAAGGAGAGATTGGGAAATTTTAGTCTGCAAGGAACTTGCCACAGCTGAAAGTTTTTCAGCCTCTTCTTTCAGCAAAATGCCCAAACGGTAACTACGTAAATAAAAATTACACTTGAAGAAATGGCAAGGCTGACATATTATCAGCATGTCCATTTTTATCTCCAGTGAAATCCAGCAGCGCTGGAGTCGCTGTCCCACCACTTCCATCCTCCTCCTCCTGTGCCTTCCCAGAGAGGAGCCAGGACTCCCTGCCTGCCAAAACCAGCAAAGACACATGGGCAGCCTGAAACTGATTCCAAAAAATAACCAAGGAAATGATTCAGCCTTTGGAAAAACCTGTTTGTAGTGCAAAGATCAGCCTATGTAATTCAGTAAAATGAAAATTCAGCAATAGTTTTGTTATCACCTACATATAATATCAGGAGAGGTAATTCTGACAGCAGAGGGCTCTTTAAGCCAACAGGCTGAGGTACAGAAGGATCTGGTAGCTGCAAGCTCAAGCTAAACACATTTGGACTGAAAATAAGCTGTAATTTATTAGTGATAGAAAAAACTCATCCCTAGGACTTCCTTGCTTTAGAAATGAGTTGGATTCCACTGCAGCTGGAACTGTAGCTCCAGTTGGATTGTAAATATAATTTTCATTTAAATTAGATGTATTTTTTTAGAGAAATAAACTTGTTTGAAATTGCATTTCTTATTATGACAAACTATAGTAAAACCTAGGCTTATTGTTATCTTGGAATAATTCATAAAATAACACACTGCATGGATGAGATAAAAATGGCTTAAATTCCATAGCCAATGCTTTTTAGCACATAGTCCGAGGAAGAAAACTGAATTTCTTGAAAGAGCCCAGGCTGTAAAATACTGCCTGCATGGTTGTTTTTTTTTGTTTTTTTTTTTTAAGTTTTAAAATCCTCAAAAGTTCATTGTTTACTACCAGCCCAATTCAGGATTGAGACCCCATTAGAAGGTATCAGGCTCATGTCTTTTTGTTCCCTCAAGAAACACATGCCCTCCCCTTTTGATGGAGCATCCTGTGTTGAAGGGATTTTTCCCGTGGACAGGTCACAACTTGCTGCCTCTGAGAGCTCGAGCACTGGCTCTGCAGCATTGAAATGTCTAATGTTTAAAATCTCATCCCTGTTCATCAGATCCAGGTAGATATTGCCAACTTCCAAAAAGAAAGAAAACTTCCCATTTTGTGAACTAAACACAGTGGAGCAGGTGATATATTGCTGATTTGAGGAAAGGCAGAGCCAGACAAAACCAGAGCTGAGCTTTCCTAGAGATGGTACAGTGAAAACACTCCCACATGGAAGAAAAGGAGAAACCTCTCTAGGAAGTTGTCCTCAGCACTGCTGAAAGGAGTGTTGTACCTCAATATCACAAAACCCAGTGGCTGGGGCGGGGTTTTTCATGGCATCTCATGTGTGCCTCAAGCAGAATCTGGCTCAGAGTGGCTTCAGGAGACAGAACTGATGGCCAGGTTCCAGGGAAAAATGGCTCTATTAAAACACAGATGAGAAAGAAAACAGCAGCATGATTTTCAACCCTAAAATATTTTGATTAAATTTCATCCACATCTGTACCAAGATTCTTTCTGGCACAGCCCTAGGAATGTCCTTCCAGGTTATAACATTCCATGTTATTCCAGATAGTACCAATAGAGCCCAATCACATCCAGACCCCTTGCTGCCATTTTCTGGTTAGCAAACAGCCACTTATCTCAGAATCTGGGCATGTTGTTTCTCTCAAGAGTGGTAATTTGCACTGGAGACCATAAAGCCTTTCCCCTCTGTTCCTGAATTACCCCTCCCAGAAGCTCTTGGAATGAGGCTCAGTTTGCCAATGTGTATGTGGAGGAATTAAAGCCCAGAGGGAGCAGATCAGCAGCTGAATCAGTCTCTAGTGCCAGGTGGGATTCTCTGTGCAGCTGGGACATCGGTGAGGGGCTGGCAGGGAGGGAGGATGGCTGGTGTGAGACCCCACATCCACAGGGGAGGGCAGATGGAGTGTGAGGCACGTGAGTGAATCAGCCAAGTCCCCTCCAAGCTGACTGAAACCTGCCAGAGCTCCCCTCCAGTATATTTCACACAGCATGAGGCTGCTCTGCTGCAGCCTCCCCTGCAGGGCAGGAGCTGGGCTCAGGCCCTGCTCACAGCTCAGAACCCTCGTTTGCCCCAAAGTGTCTTTGGTACTGACAGACCCTCAAAAGAGGGAGTGAGACTCCCTTTGCTTGTCTGAGCTGACACCCTGCAGGCTCTGCCACCTCCACACAAGCATGTTTGTTTGACTAATGCCTTTTCATGAATGTCTCTGTGACCTTTTCTGGTTTTTGTTTAACACACAGTTCAAGCTTGTCAAAGGCCTGATCACTGAAGTGTATTTTTGTGTGTACCTTTGGCTCTGAACACTCCAGCCCATGCATTTCAGTCTTCCACCACTGCTACTTGTTGCTTCCTGATCTTTCTATGCGCACATTCTTAATTAAGTTTCCCTTCTCCCTCACCCCCCAACATAAATTCTTGGTATAAGCAAGTGGAACAGTGCTCCTCCCTTCCATGAGCATTTCAGCCATGAAGAGTGTATGCTACCATTGGGTCATGTTTTCTAGTGGAAGTGAGGAGATGTGCAGAGGGAGAGCAGATCTGTGCTCCACATGCCTGCAGTCAAGGTGGGGAGGACACATTTTCCTGCCTTCTGCTCCCTCTGCTGCCTTTTCCTGCCATTCCCTAGCCCAAGGCCAGGAGTGTTGATTCCTTCTCCCTAAGAGCCTGAGAGCTGTGATTTCATGGTTTGACTCTGGATAACAGAGAGAAAACAAATGAGGCCCAGAAGCGGGTGATGAGGGTGGAGGAAATGGTGCTACTGTTCCTCTCCCCGTGGCCAGCCAGCACCATGATCCCCTGGCTGCTGCAGGCATTCCCAGCACAGGCTGCTCCCACTGCCTCAGCTGCACCGCTCTGCTACAAGGCTCCTGCCTTCTCTTGGGTTTGGCCACCATCCAGAATTTCCCTCAGGAATGCAACTGGAAGGAGGGAAACAGCAGTTTTTAACACTTCATATTTCAGCCCGAATGGAGTGAAGCTTCAGTGAAGAAAAACCACGGAGTTTGAGCACCTCTGTAACCCGAGGGCTGCCTGCTCACCAAACACCAGCAGCACGCCACCAGCCCAATGCCAGCGTTGTGAAGGGAAAAGACAGAGCACAGTTGTGTGAGGGGACCTGTTGCAAGGCCTGGAAAAAATATTTAATTGCACACCCACCTCTGGTGCGTGCCAGAGAAGTCCAAAAAAATCCTTACATTAATGTTTTGCAAAGTTTAGAAAGTTTTAACTAATACAAATACCCTCAAATTTGGGAATTTTTTCAATTCCCATTCAGCATCCACGGCCTGACTCCACCTCTAATCCATTTGTTACTGCATGGACATTAAAAGTCCTGTCCTGTTCCATGTGGGGCTCCCTCCTTGGCACAGTGGAGTTTGCAGCAGGATTGCAGTGCCTTACACCCACGCTGTTCACTTGGAATTTGGCTAGGGGGTTATTTACAGCCCTTCCCGTCAAACGAGGCAGGGGGATAGTTGCCAGCTGTGCTGGTGGCTTTTGTGAGGAGCAAACTGAATGCTCTGAATTTGGCTGGAAATGTATAAGTCATTGCACTTAAAAAAATGAACATATCAGATGTGAGGCTCCTGTTAAGTGCCCTGCTGCTTGGCTCGGGTTTCTCCTCATCTGTGTGAAGAAGCTGCTGCATGTCCCAGGGCTATGGAGGAGCTGGGATGGAAGCTGTGCTGCAGTCATCCTGTTGGAAAATTGCTGCATTTGAGGCTAGTTTTACAAATTTGGCAAGGTACAGAGAGGAAGAAACTTCAGGATATGTGGCCAACCCTGGGAATGTCCCACTGAGAAGCTCTTCAGGTTTAGGTACTGATGTTGAAACAAGTTGATGTCATGCCAATTTACTCTTTCCCAAATAACTCAAAGAACAGTTGAGCAGTACCAGGAGAGGTCAGGAAACAGGACATAAGACTGGAATATCCTCATCCCTACCCATAGGCATATGTACAGCCATCTTATATGAAGATTTTTTTGCACAAAAGGCTTTGTTTTCTCTCATTCAAGGCATCTGTCCTGATGTTTTTCTTGCTTCATCAGTTGTTATCTCTCATCATTCATACTGGCAGCCTGTTTGGGACTTACATATTCAGAAAATGAAAGGGTAACAGAGTCACAAATTGGGTAAAATTATCTGTGCATAAACCAGGGGTTTTCCCATCTAGGATGGGAGAATATTTTGGCCAGCAGGCCTCTGTAACAAGTATGAGAACTTCCTTGCAGCGACATTACAATCTCTAGAATAACCCAAGTGATTTGATTTCTTTGCTCCAGAAAAGAAACCATATGATCTGGGACTTGATGAGAGCCAATCAAAGGACTGCTGTTATCCCAAAATTTGAATAACATCTCCTGGAGAAAGTGAGGCAGAAAGATCAATGCTTAATCAAATCCAGGCTTTCATTTGCTTGGACTAACAGCTAAGGAAACTGGTTTAATTTCTTCTGTGAGAAAAGTGAGATAAATGATGTGTGTATGTGTCTCAAGTAAAATATTTGATCACTTACCTTCTTAGTCATCACTGGTCTTTAATCGCACATTATGTAACATTACACCCAATACAGATTACAGCAGGGGGAAAAATCACAACCATGCAGCCTGCAGAAACTAGAAAGTCATTTGTCTCCAGGAGGAAGGATGCTCTTTTCTGCACACTCCGTGTGCAGCACCATTTATCATCTGGGAGCGGAACCGCGCTCAGCTGAAGTCACATCAGACCAACCCTCCTCTTCCAGGCCCTGTCCCAAGAGCAGCCAGACCCTACAACTTTCCCAGGGCAAAGGCCTCTAAAGCAATGCCAAATCAGTCAGCCCAAACAGGTTTATAAGACCTTTTAAATCCCGGGCTCTGCTGTAGTGAAGTACAGCCTTTTCCAGGCTACCTCTGTGACAATGCCTTATTCAGAGACCCGCTGCACTTGCAGATTGAAGACAGATCTATTTGGCAATAACAACAACAACAAAAAAGTCTCCCAGAGCCAAACCCTCCAAACAACTTATTTCCTACTGAAGAAACTTCTCTGAGCCTATGAAGCCTAACTACTCTTTGGCATGTCTTCCCAAACACAGCATGCAAACGTAGTAATATTTTATGTTTTGATTACAGGATATTGTGGGCTGCTGCCATCTGCCATGAAAGGGACATTCTGCTCCCTGAACATCCTGGTTGTAATTTGCACAATATTTCAGTTTCTGAGAGATACCAGGAGCTCCAATACACTGTGGATATCCATCAGCACCAACAGCACTTAAAAAATGAGAGAGGTGACTTGAGGGTGACTGTGGATTTTGGCACCTCAGAATTTTTCCCCAGGCAGTGGAAAATATTCCAGCATGCACTAAACATGTAAGAAAATTTCCCCAAAGCACAAGCAGCCCCCATGGCAAAGTGAAAACATGAAGGAGTGCCTCATGCTACAACATCATCTCCCTTTTCCGGAGTTACAGTTGGGATCAATTTTCTATTATTGCAGATCTTTGGGGTGGGACTTTTTTGAAGGGCTCAGCCTTGGCCCAAATCCTCTCCCGTTGGAAAACAATGAGCCCACCGACCCCCTCGCTGTTTTAATGGCAGAAGAGCGCAGCCAGCACGGAGCGCTTGGGGAAATTCCTCTCCTCCACCCGCTCCCGCACAATGGGTCAAATGTTTCATCCCTGCATGAAGCCTGAACAAACAGGCATTGCACAAGGAATCGCGGTGGGGAAGCGCAGCCGCCCTGCCAAGGGCAGCCGCTGACGCCGCAGCCCCTCTGCGTTAACCATTACAGCTCAGGGACTGGGATCCTTCCCTGGAATGCTCCTGGGGAGCCCGTGTCCCCCGAGCTGCCTGTTTGATGCCTGTGGAGCCCTGCAAGTGGTGGCTGACAGGGCCAGGCTGGCCATGACGTGGTTCATACTTCCATATCCTCCCACGGATAACAAAGATGGTGATTGCTGACCTTGAGGGCTGTTTGCTGCATGGTCAGTTTTGGTTCCCTGGTGGCAAATTTTGATGCAAGTTCGTATTTTTGAAAATCGACCCAGTTCGTTTATTAATGAAATAATAGTGTGCCCATAAATCACCATGTAGGACCTCCAGAAGGAGAAGAGTAATTTATAGTTGAAGTGTCCGACCAAACCGTACCTACCACTCAAAAACAAACCAAACCTGGGGACATCTATGTGCCATGCCACCCCCTGGCATTACTTGAGAAACCCTGTCTGACCGCCAGCTCGGTGTCACCCAGGCAGCAAAAACAACCTGTGCTGAAAGATCTGCAAAGTTCACCCACATTTTTCTCCTTGGGACTATGGATTATGGTACAGGAAGGAATTATGGATGGAAATGTACAGGCCACAAGCAGATGGGAGCTTCTTCACCCATGGACTGCCTTGCAGGAGAAGGTGGCATGAGGACTAAATATAGGCTCAACAACCTTGAGCCTGTGCCTTACCTGGGCTATTTCTGGTGTGGTTCATCAGTGCTTTTGCCCTAAATCTTAGGATGTGTTTCTATAGGCTGAAAGGAATAAATAGCTTTTTCTTCTTCATTAGGTAAAAAGGCACAGTAAATGAGCTCTCTCAGTTTACATTATTTGAGGATCTGTCTCATCATCTTCAATACCAAGAGAGCTGAGCATTTCCTGTGATCCTTCTGCTGATGACTACAGCAAAGGCATAAAGCACTTTCTCAGGCAGCCCTGTGCACAGTGTGCTCATTTGGGGGTAAATAAAGAAGACATCATGGCTGGATGTGCATTCTCTGCTAGCAATCAATGCACAGCATACACTTTTGATGAGGTTGGATAACAAGCATCACATGGAGAGAGGAGTACCATGCACACACAACCTTCTGAATATATGTCAGCAATAAAATGATAACTACAAAGGCAAGCAGTAGCTGCCCGCTGTAGGATGTCTCATCTACTTCAAGTTCAGCTGTGCAATACAAGCCCAGCTCTGTGTAATTTGATAAAAAGCCACCTTAAAACAACAACAAACCCCTTATACGCTGCTCTGAAGGATTAGCACAAGGATATATCTTCCTTCACTGAGCCCTTTTTAATCTCAAAAAAGGAATTTCTTACATCAAAAATAGAGAATTCTTTCATGTCACTGTCAGCTCCATAGCCCACCTAACATTGCATTATTACCACTGACAGAAAGACAGGTGTTAACAGCTGGAGAGAAAACAAATGTAGAGCTCTGTGGCAAAATTTGAGGAGAAACAGATGTGTGAGCAACGCTGCCTTTGATATTTATTTTAATGGTGCTTCTCAAACGTGTTCAATATTTATGCAGCCATAGGCTCAGCTTTCACTGGCACACGAGAGCCCGTGCAGTGCATTATTCACCTCCGCCACCATCTCTTCTTTTCTCTTCCTCCCTTCCAACCGTCATAAAAACAGCAAATCTCCCAGGAAAAGCTGGCTTATTCCTCCTCCCCTCCCCCAGTTTGAAACGGATAGAGTTTTTCAGCAGTGGGAGTTCAGTGTGATTAGTATGCTAATATGGGAGAGAGAAAAGGAAATGGAGATGAGAGATACGGTCCTTTAGCGAAGAAAAGCAGGAACAACTGAAAGGAGGATCTCTGCTAATCAATTAACCTACAATGGACCTAATGCCATAAGAAGCTATTGTGCATAAAGGGACAGAATTCTCGGTGACAGATGGCACTTGGGCTCATGATATTACAGGGCTGCTGCTCGAGAGCTTGTTTACCTCCCATACAGGGGTAAGCAATAAAGCAATAAAATTGCTTATTTATTTTAAAGAGAGAAGTTGAAATGCTTATTTACCAAATCAATCAAGGTTTACTAAGGCAGAACAGCCACAATCCTCATGGCCCTAAAATGCTGGATACTTCACTGATTTCAAATAGCAATTATCTATTGCAGTTTCTTGAACCCGCTCTGACTGCAAAGAGACATTTAATTTGCAAATTTTGATGAAAATTGTCATTTTTTTAATTGCCTATTTCACCAATTTGAATTTTAAAACAAACGATTAAATAGAAACTCATTTTTAGTTGCCTTGGGCAAGCCCAGAAAAATATTTGTCAAGACCCAAGCCTGTCTGCTTAGCATTTGAGTTGAGAAATGCACAACTGCCTTCAAGTCAACATTAGCTGTGACAGAAGCAAGACTATTATTTAACAGTAGCTGAAAATGTCAAAAACAAGCGGCATTTGGCATTTTGACAAGACGGCGCTGAAAAGAAACTATTTTTTTTTTTCCTCAACACTCAGATAACTGTAAATCAAAACTGTACAATTACCACTTGGCTCAGAGTACTGCTTTTGTGGGTTTCTTTTAACCAGTGGGGAGAAGAGGAGCAGACAGGTCTCCAGCTTCTGCTTGCAGCCACCTTCAAGGTCCCACCACGGCCCAAACCCTCCACACTTCAAAAAATCCAGGTTCTGCTCCCAGGAATGAAGGTGGCAACATCTAACAACTCATGTCAGACCTCAGGCACATCAGCATGATGAAGACATCCCAAAAGCTAAGGATATATGTAAGTGCTCCAAGGTATATGTTTTAGGTGTTAACTGCCTGACAGAATAAATTCAGACTTTTTTTTTTTTTTTTAGTAGGTCCTGTGCCTGGGCATTAATCAGCTTTTTTCACATTAGAAATCATAACAAAGGGTCAGCTGAATTAATTAAAACTAGCATTGTGTTGAAGAGAAACCTGATACTGAAGAAGTGCAGGAAAATTAATATCTAAACCACTTTGTTCTCACAGCAAGATTAAGTTGGAAGTTACTGTTTTAATCAACGACAAGATGCCACAGTGCTCATGGTAAACAATATTGTGAGCCATCTCAGGGAAACAATGACTTGGTGATTAGATACTGCCTTCAAGAGCTTTAGATACCAGAATGAACAGGGGTTAATAATCTTAATAATTTAAGAGATGCCAAAGTGATGAACAAATGTTCATCTTCATCGCACACACCAGATACTGCCCACCATTTGTCTGGACTCAAGTAGAACAATTTTTCTAGCAAGGTTTCCCACACATGAAGTCCCTGTAACATCAGCCAGCATTAGGCAGGGCATCAAATCCCATAAAGATTTGTCTTTATAAGTGTCAGTTGCCTATTTCTGTCCTTCCTCAGTGAAATCCCATTGTGCACCTCAGAGCAGCTGTGCAAGAGAGACAACAGGAGTGTGTTGCACAGACCCCTTCCTAGGTCCCATCCCTTAATCTGCCCCGTAGCAGCTCCATGACCAACCTCACCACACCCCTCTGGGTTTCATTAGTTACTGTGACCTTGGAAATCACAAACTGTCAGGGTCTGACAGTTCACCAAAGTGAAAGTATTCCATGCAAAGCTGATTCAGGTGATGCCAGAAAGCACATACTGTCCTCACAGCTTTGAAACTTCCCTGAAAGTTTGGGGGGTTCTGGTAGCAACTGGGTCCCTTTCCCTTGCAGAGCACTTCAGGTGTCCTGCTTGGAAGGCAGGAGGAGGAAACACCCCAGATAAGAAGAGGCTGACCCTTTGCACTGACCTTGCATTGATGGGGGAACAACTCCAGATTCAGGAATCTTATTTTATTGCCTGGGAACAGATTCAGGGACCACAATTGTCAAGCCACAGGCTGTGAGAGCAACACAGCCACCCTCATTTAGGGTGAGCTGATCCAGAGTGGTGAAACCCAGTGGGTTTCACATCCCAAAAAGCACTACAAATCCAGGGACCTGGGGTGCAAAAAGGTATCCTGAATGGGTGGGTCTGAAAAATCAAATCTTCCTCACATCTTCAAGTTTACTCCCACCAAGGCTAAGGCTTGAATGAAAAAGCAGCCTGTCATACCTCTCTTTGTCTTTTGGTACTTAAAGGTGATTCTCCTCTGAAAATTTACATTAAAAAAAAAAAAAAAAAAAAAAAAAAAAAAAAGCCCGTGTGTGTACTGGACAAATACCACTTGTATTTGTCTTTGAGCTGGGCATTTTGACCTGACATCTAAACTGAATTCCCTTTGTATCCAGCCAGCTTATCAAGTGACCCCCCCCCCTCCATCTTGGTGCTCTTCACTGTCTCAAAGTTCATCCCCTGGACCAGCGTAATGATCAAAGTCTGCAGAAAAAAACCACATTTCCAGAAACAGGTACACACTTTCCTTTCTACCAGCTTCTTTATTTCTTAATACTGCATGTCTACACTTATTACCTACATACATGTTTAATGCTTCTTATACCACCTATCCATGTCCTTAAAACATCAATCTTCAGGATCTTTCAATTCATCTTCAAGCCACTACTCCAGCACCATTTTTGCTTGATAGACTGATTTGAGGAAACTGGTTGGTAAGAGGACTCTGAGACCACAAAAAGCAGTATTATTTCTCTCTCCCCAGTTTAATCAGAGCAGGCACAGGTCCAACACAAAGCCTCAGCTGAATTTCCTACAAGCAAATTACTGGACCCCCCCCCCCAAAAAAAAAAAAAAAAAG
>VZUI01004246.1:0-27881 GCA_013401135.1 Cettia cetti
TCGTAGCTATAATTGTTATTGTTTGTTTGCATTGTTAGAAATACTAGTAAAGAACTGTTATCCCTATCCCGTAACTCTGCCTGAAAGCCCCTTTAATTTCTTAAATTATAATAATCCGGAGGGAGGGGATTTGGATTCCACATTTCCTAAGGAGGTCCTGCCCCTCCTTAGCAGATACCTGTCTTTCAAACCGAGACACCAAAGCAGAGAGAGCAACTCAAAACCATGTCTCAAACTGCTGTGCCTTCACAGGCTTTCCCTTGGTTCCCCTCTCCTACCATCAGTTGAGCCTTCCTAAGTTTTCACATCTTCTCTGTTTGTATGGCAAACAAGACAAGACAATGCCATGTTTGTCTGTGTGTAGAGGATAAAAGCTTTCCACTTCTCCTTCTGCCCAATGGTGATGTTGCTCAAAATGCTGCTTTTTCAAGATGAAAAACCCGTAGAAAGCGACTACACAATACAGAATTTCTGTTCTGTTGCTGACTACAAAACATGAGGCAATAACAAGCAGCAATTGCATACAGAAGCTCTGCAGTTACAGAGACAGTTTCCCTTGCAATGTCATCTATCACAATAGTATTTTATGGATCTGATTAAATCCAGTCAATTATTGTGTACTCAGGATGTGCCAACAGCTCCACAGAGTATTCTTTTAAATGTCCAGGATAAATTGCCACTGGTTCTTGTATATGCAAAGAATTAACTTACAAAAACTTGTTATTAACCACCTTAAGTAGTACTCTACACTGACAAAGAGAAAATCAGGAGTAGAAAATGTTCCTATTCCTAAGAGTTACTCATGACAAAAAAAACTCAATGCAGTAAAACTTGCCAGTTGTGGGATAGGATTGTATGCCATGTGACAAAGTATTGAAGAAATGGTTTCAAAGAAGATAAGGGTTCTCATTATTTTTGGAAGGACTTTTCATTAGACGGAAAGAAAGAGGTATAAGAGAAATAAAGGAGAATTTTCCTGTTACTTAGAAGATTTCTTGAGAACATATAAAAGCACCTAAACTGACAAGAAAGCTCACTAAAGGTTTATCAATTTATGCATTTGTCAGAACAGCTAGCAGGAGAAACAGGATATTCATCTATATTCTAGCTTATAAATTTTTGGTCCAACCTGCTGTTACATGGTTTCTTTTCTCTCTTCCATGAAGAACTCTCAAGTGTCCTTTTCAGAACCAGATGCTTAGGCAAAAAGGAAGCAGCAATTTCCATTATAGGCACATCTCTCCCTGTCAGAGGTAGTAAAGGTGTAGAAATATTTCTGTTGGCAGAGGAGTATAGAAGGCAGGTACAAAATGAATTTATAATTAAATTCTTATCTTTGTAACACCTCTTTCCTTGCTTTAGTATTCGCATAGTTTCTAAATACACTATTGGAAATACCGGGATAAGGCCTTACAAGTATTATATTTTAAAATAATCATTTATTTAACATCAGAATATAGCAAGGAATTTTTTTTCTCATGCTGAATCATTCAAGAGGAAGAAAGTTTATCATTTATTAGAGCAACTGAGAACTGAGGAACACACAGGCAGCCCTCAATGCCAGAGGCATTGTTGGTGCCAGCAGAGTTTTAATGAAAATGTTTCCTGAGATTTTTTGCTCCTTAACATTAGAGTTTCTTTAGCTTAATTTAAAGGAATAAATGAGGAAAATACAACTATGTCTTAGTGACTATTCCTTTCCTAAGTACAGCTGTAAAGAGAAAATAAAAAGCAATGTTCAAAAATTAGCCCAGAGGGAAGATGATTAGCTGAGTGAAAAAAATACCACCACTAAAGCTAAGCTGAACTCATTCAGTTTAAACCAAGAGACTTCCTTTGTCATCTTGTGGGTATGTAGCCCAACACCACTTGTGCACTTTATGAGAATTATTATGCTTTCAAGTAGTGCTATGGACTTTGCTAAAATTTAGTATTATCTTGGAGTTCAGATATAAAAAAAAAATAATGTCCAGTGGTAGCTCTTTGTATGTTACCATTGCAAATATTTTTGTGAAAAGCTGTCCTATATTTGTTCACAAGGGGACAGCTGTTTGCAACACCTCTTGTATTCTTCCAGTAAGGGATAACACAGAAATTCTGTTAAGAAGATATTACTGCTGGAAGGACTACTCACCAAGTATATACTTGCACTCTTGCAAATCCTGATAATTCCTGGGGCTTATGCAAGGAGGATTAAGGGTTTCTGCAGGGACTTGATTTTTTTTTTTTTTGTCCAAGTAATTCAGAGATGTGCAGCAGCAAGCAGAGAAACAGCATGTATGATGTCAGATTCACTTGTGTTCTATGAAAGTATAGGGCAGTGCAAGGTCTTGCTCTGTAAAAACTATTATTTTGTCTTAACATGATAGAAAAAGATACTCTATACAATAATATCACAACTTACATTATAGCTGCAACTTTAGCAAGAGGAGAAACAGGACTATTTGCTGCATTTCGTCTAACAGTTACACAAAAGGATACTGTATATGACATTTAACACGCCCTTGCTTTCTTTTTAAATTTCTTTTGAATTCAGAAGCTCAGTTTATCAAGGTATTAGGAAAACTGGACAAGAAAAAGCAATGGAATCAAATTAGAGAAAAAACAGCTTGCATTTGGTTGGGAAAAATTCACTATTAGTAGCTGAGTATAGAGATGCAGCACCTGAGAATGAAGGCACAGAGCTGACCTTATGAATTCTCTTCATGCTTTTCTACATATTCCATGTGGGATTTATCATAAACAGTCTAATGCTGCTAGACATTATGGCATGTACCATCAATATCCTGAAAGTAACAGCACTTCTGTACTTCACAGAGATATGAGAGCTGAATGCTGGGTGATAATGCGCTGAATCCTGGATATTCTTTTACATCTCTTTCCTTTATTCCTACATTTGAATAGACCTGTTCTGGCTACAAATACTCTGGAAACAACAAGTAACACCCAGAGGCTGGATGTAATATCAGCTTTGCCCTTCTACGATACACCGAGCATGAAAAAATGAGTGCACATGCCGCAGATAACTTTGCCAGTTCAAGACAGGTTTGCACTCCAACTAAAGCCCTCTCAAGTAAAACTTTTCTGCATTTAATTCCTGTCTTTTTCCCTTGCCCGTGGCAGGCTGTAAGACAACTTTCTTCTTGTGCATGCCGCCTCTTGAAGGATTTCCCTCCAGTTGTTTTCAATAGTCTTTTATAATAAATATTTTGCTCATTCCTGCTGTCATTGATGCATTAATATGGCCATGTAAATAGAACGGGTATCCCTCAAAAAACGGCCTATGTCTAAGTAAGTCTGGTTGTTTGCAGAACCAAACTATACCTGAAAGTCCATTGGTGCACTTTTCCTAAGTTGTTACCTTTGTTTCCACTCAGTTCTGAAGTCCAAAGAAAAGCAATGGGAAGCCAAGGTGATTTTCTGAATTTAGTGTACTGAAGTAGTACCTTTGGGGCTCCTGATATCACCTTTTGGCCTATCATAGCTGTGTAAGGCCATTGGTATTGCACATTTTTTGACTTTTTGAGTATCGAATGACTTCCATCCAGAAATTCATTAAAATAACAGAAAATTTAAAGTTGCTCAATGAAACTTTTGCCTATCAAAATATAACTCTCCCCACCACACTTCTTTCAAGAACGTGTTAAAAGAAGCAGAAAAAAATCCTAAATCTTTCAAAGGTCTGAAAGTAGGTGAAATAATTTGTAAAACTCTGCAACAACGTTTGCCCAAGATTGGATGAAAACATGGACAGAGACGTTTACTTTAGCGAAACACAAATATAGGAGCCAAACTGTCCCAAACTCCATATATTAGCAACAGGCAGATAAACAGACAAGGGATGAATCATTCCTGGGATGTGTTTATCTCTTCATAATAATTGCAAGACACTCTAAGGTGACCATGCCTCTAACTCAAACTTTGCAGCTGAGTGTATCAAATTAGATTAGGGGAATCTGTGCCAGAGTAAGGAAAGATGTCAATTTTTCTAATATCACCAGATTAGTACACAATCAAGAGGCAGGTAGAAATCCATATCAAATGTTTGTAGGGTAGTCATGTGGAGGATAGGCTCTACTCTTGGTAATGAGCATCCTCTTGGTCAAGGGATTTAAAGCTGTACCCATTGTGGGTACATAAAATACAAAATACATAAGCATAGTAGGGTGCATTTACCCTTTGCTTTGTACTTAAGAATTCACAAAACTCCTTGGTTATATAGCAAAGAGAGCATGTCTTTTTAGAAATGTGTTAGCACACATTCAATAGTCAATAAGACAAAGCGGGTATTTACCTTGCTGATGTGTCACAGTGCTTTTTGCTCTTGCATTAGGCTATGCAATCTCAAATCCATTATTTAAGGACTGAAAATTTCAGTAAAACAAAAAAGACAGTAAAAGGTAAATTAATACAATTCTTTCAGTAATCCTGCTGAAGTCATCTTGAAGGTTAGGCCAGGTTTGACCCTCATGCTGTCTCCTACCTACTGAGTTAAAATCCCCTGGTCTGAGTTTCAAGACACAGCTGTCCTCCTAACTATTGTGCACTAAAGGCAGTGTTTTTTATATTTATTTCATAATGCATTCCACATCATGTGAACTTCAGTTCAAAGGATATCTGGGTGAAAGCAACTCCCAAGGCAAGATATCCTTCTTTATTATTGTTTGGCCTATGGGTTCTGCCTAAAAAACCAATGAAACAAAAATTCCTGTACTCAGTCTTAAACTATGATTAACTCAGAAAGACCTTTTATTAAGAAACAAACCCATTTCTAGTTTATGGCCAGGAGCTGTTTCTACTGAAATAGTTGCTAAAACTCCCACTGACTTGAAACATTCAGTATTTGCCCTTCATAGGAACAAAAATGCCAGTTAGTTTCACTAACTTGGTGGAAGGCCAACTCAAGTTTCAAAATGACCAGGTTCACTTTCATCATTACAGGTATACATTCTCATGCCTGTGAATGAGAAGGTGACTCAAAACAAGCAGCATGGATCTACTAAGTGCAAATGGCATCTGACCAGCCTGGTTGTCTTCTGTGTAAAAACCGCTGGAGTTGTGGAGGAGGAAAGAACGGTGGGTTTTATTTACCCTGACTTTGGCAAGACTAAATACAAGCAATATTTTTGCAGAGTGTCTTTTATTCAAACTAGGATCTTGCAGTCTATATGAGTGAACTAGTGGATCGGCAAAAAATGTCTAAGTGATCAGGCTTACAGTGCCGTGGTTAATGGACGATATGGAGCCTGAAGGCCAGAAACAAGTTGTCATGGTTTAGGAATAGTATTTCCTAACTTAGTGCTGCCCCAGAAACTGCCCCAGCAGTCGCTCTTTATTGGCCTTACAGCTGGAAGCAAAAAGTCAAAGATTGTGGGTGGAGATAAAAATTTACTGGGAACAGCAATTAGATGAGAAAACAAATAGCAACAGCAACAATACTAATAGCAAAAGTGTAAAAAGAGAGGGTGATTTACATGCAAAATGCTCACCAATCCCAGGACAATAAAAAATAATGGTGGACAGACTCTCTGCCCTCCATGCTTTCCACTCAAAGGGAAAGGAACGCTTTTTCTTTCTGAAAACAAAGAATCCTTTTCCATGGCCCTGGCAACGATGTAAGGTGGTATAGAATAACATCAGGGTATTGGTCACGCTCACACAGCTCCAGGCTGTGGCTATGTGGTGCTGAAAGGAAAGCAGTGAAATGGGAATTGATGGTAGTGCTGAACCGACAGCTCCTGTGCAGATATTGCCATGGGGAAAGGAGCAGCTGGGGGCGGCACCAACCCGGCCGCCCCCAGTGGAACCCAGTGGAAGGAAGCTCACCTGAATCCAGCTGAGCTGACCAAAAGCAGTGCAGTGGAATGCAATCAACAACTGCAGGACTGACTTTCAGCACAGCAGAGCAGCAGACACAGCAGCTGAGGACCCTGTGCAGACTGGAGCCCAGAGGAGTGGCAATGGGATACAATTGGACAAACAGCTTTTGTTTGTTTGTCATTGATTTTTCATTGGTTTTGGCTAGTAGGTGGGAAACACTATCCATGGGAGGCCCCTTGCCATCTTGCCTTTGTTCTCTACTTCCACATGGGTGGACACATGGGAACAGCCACCATATTTCTTTTGTCTGGGGAAGCCACTGGACATGATCTACAAGAACCATATGCAATCTCATTTTTGTTCCCAGCAGTGAATACTTTTCTGGGGGTAAAACACCTCTCTTTGTATACTTTTGGTCTTGTTTTTGTTGTTTTTTGCATTTCTTATTCCACTCTCTTTTGTTTTCAGAAAATTTTTACCTTAACCCATAGTCTCTGCTTTTGTCCCTCCCATACCAGAAGAAGGGAAATAGGAAGTGGCTTACTTGGACTTTAATTAGTTTCCTGCTGGTGTTAAACTACCATGTGGCTTCAGTGAGGAGGGTATCCCAGTATCTACAGGGGGGTCATCCAGGAAACTGATCCATGGTCTTGATGGCAGTGTGTTTGTACTGCAAGGAAAAGACAGATCAGGCAGAAATTTAAATAAGAGAGTCTCAGACTGCATATAAAGAAAAGGTTTTTCAGAGTGAGAACACTCAGATATTAAAGCAAGCTATACAGAGAGGCTTTTCAAACTCCATCTCTGGAGGTTTTCAAGTCCTGACCAAAACAGTCTTAAATAACCTGACCTGACCTACCTGGTTCTGCTTTGTTCAGGAGATTGGGCTGGAGATGTCCTGAGGTCTTTTTCAACACAAATTAGATCCTGAAATATGGATGCAGAAAAACGAGAATAGATAAAGCAGGACAGGAGGAACTGTGTGTCAAGATAAAGCAAAGCTAGAACAGTAAAAATATAACCAAGAAGGCATTTATTAGACATTTTTTAGAAGTCAGGCATGCAAGTCTCATCTTCACAGGCCATGTTTCAAAGTTTTCTCTCTTGCACACATGAAAGGCTTCCCTCTCCCAAACCTTCCTTCTTCCATTACCAGGGCTGGCCCCTTTACAATCAGATTACAGAGTCTAGCAGTTGTGATTCTCTCTCAAAAAATTGAGTCTTCTTACTGATATGCACAAATCAGTAATTTTATCACAAGTTAAGTTTTTTGTTATAGTAGCAACTGTCTTTCCAAATATTTCATGACACAATCCCTTAATAACTATTCTGCAAGGTCTCTCCATAGGACAGGCAGCAAATCAATTACACATAAGGCTACTATAAGAAAAACAGCTATAAGGCATTAGACCTGAACAGTGCTTCCAAGCATTACCTTGTTGAGGTTTGATCTCTGTGAACTCAATTCACACATGCAAGTGTGAAATTGCTGTCACAAAGGAATTCTCCTCTAATTCCTTAGTGCTTTGCTTAGTAATCATAAAACTGTTTCAGGTGTGGAAGATACACAAAGTCGCAGAATGAATCAGGTTGGGAAGGACCACAGTGCAACCTGTGGTTCAGCCTCCCTGCTCAAGCTGGGTCATCCCAGAGCACATGGCACAGAATTACATCCAGACTGTTCTTTAATGTCTCCAGTGAGGGAGACTCCACAACCTCTTTGGACAATCTGCTCCAGTGCTTGGTCCTCTGTACAGTAAAAAGGTTCTTTCTCATCTTCAGATGAAACTTCCTGTGCATCAGTTTATGCCTGTTGCCTCCTGTTCTATAGCTTGGCACCTCTGAGCCGAGCCAGGATCCACCCTCATGACACCTCCGCTTTTGATACTGACACACACTGATGAGTCTCCTCACTGTCATCTCTTCTTGAGACTGAACAAGTTCCCTCAGCCTCTCCTCAGAAAAGCAATGCTCCTGTCCCTTACTCATCTTTGTAGTCCTCTGCTGAACCCATTCCAGGAACTCCATGTCTCTCTTTTACTGAGGAGTCCAGAACTGGGCACAGCACTCCAGATGTGGCTTTGTGGGGCCTGAGAAGAGGGGCAGGATCATCGCTCTTGACCTGCTGGCAACACTCTTCCCAAAGCACCCCATTGCCTTCAGAGCTGGACTGTGTTGGAGCCAGTGAAAGTCCCAAGGTCCCAAGCGAAGGGATGGCCATTGGGATCATCCTTGCTCATGTCTGTCTCACATACTGGAGGACAGAAAGACAGTGCTCATGTAGAGCATGAAACAGAAAGTCTCATGTAACATCAGTTAGGCTTCATAGAATTTTTGTGAGTGCCATCTCACTTAAAATACTTTGCTTGTAGAGAACAACGATAACCCTCTTGAAATGGACACAAGAGAGTGCCTCCATGCAGAATTGGTACTTTCAGAGAGGATAGAAAATTATTCTTGTCTTAGTGATCTTGTCCCATTATGGAGACAAGATATTTGAAAAACACTTTGACAGGCAAAGCAATTTCATACATTGCAAGTATCTTCATGATATTGGGTCTTTTTTGGTATTATCCTGCATTTTCCCTTTCATATGCTGGGATGGTGCAATTTCTAGTCTTTCAAAAGTTTATTTCTCCTTTTCAAACTCCTTTTGATATACAAACTCGTTTAAAAACCTCCACAATATACTGTTTACTATAGAAAAAGATAACTTTTTAAATTGAAATCATAATGGTTTATGCCAAATAGCTCTTTCAGGCTCCCACTCCACCTTTCTTCAATTCATCTCTGAGTTTTTTCAATTATTCTGTCTTGAAATTATGATCAATAAAATCTTTTATAAAAAGTCTGAATTGCACTTCTAAGGTTGTTTTTGTTTTTTTTTTTTTTTATGATAACAAGAAGAAAAATACTCTTAAAGGTAGAATAGTTCATTTAATCATCTCTGAGATCAGGGTATTTTCTATGTTGTGTGTTGCAATACAATTCAGTTAGTTACTTCTTGATTATTTCAGTATCATATCCTTGAAAAAGATTTTAGAGATGCAGTGAAAAAACACCTCCATCATCTACACAGCATAAGTGTTAAATAAATGGCAAAGTTTCATAAATGCCAGGTAGCTGTTGTAAAATAAAAAATCATGGGGGATTTCCACACCTGTCGCAAGGGACACTGAACAGAAGAGATGCAGGCTCCTTTAGAAAATGGTCAGTGGGTTTTCTCTTTATTGTGGGATGAGCTCTTCTTTATACAGAATGTCAGAGGCCAATTTGATCGGTAACACAAAGGTAAATTTTCAAACAATTGGTCATCCCAGAGGGACATCAGAAGAAGGTCCCTCCTATAAGAAAGAATGTAAACATCCTTATATTTACAAAACATTGTTCTTCTGTTTACCAGAAGAATGCCTGGGAAAGAACCCTTCCAAGATCAAAACATCCAGGCATGAAATTCAAGACTACACATGCCATACATTGTTGAGTAACTTTGGCACAGTTCAGGCCCTAAGATATTTGAAGAGAAAAGGGAGGTGTTTGGATGGAGTATGTAGGTAGTCAAAATGCAGGTGTTTTAGTTGAATGCAAATAACCCACCTGAATATTTCCACAATCTTGTAGAAGTTTTTCAAAACACTGCTAATCCCAGGAAGGCATTTTTTGTTTCAAGACATATCTAGGCACGAGGATGACTATTCTATGAAATAAAGGTAATAAAAGCAAAGAAATGGCTCATGTCCTTTATCCAACTAATTCACATATGGAACTACCAAAACAATCATGTCCATAACTATTAGAAATTATTTAACAGAGGGGTCAATGTATATTTTAAAGGTATGAAGTAATTTTTTAATCTCTAAAACTCTATGCACAGGCAAGCAAAAATAAGTGCAAGTCCATATTCATCTCTCCTATGTAAACCTGAATACTTCATACCTCATATATTTTTATGCCTAAATGCACCAAAACCCTTAATTGTGCAAATCCCTTAGAGGTTTAGTAGTGAGCAAGAGAAGCCTTACAGAAGGAGAGCCAGGAATCTGGTCTTCTAATCTGGGCACTCCCTGGCACTGTAGCCTTTTTAAGGTTGACTGAAATCTGTGGTTATATTTAATGTCTTCAGAATGTGGTCCTTGACATCATCATCACCAGGGAATGATTATCAAATCCATCACTCCAGCCCATCTGAAAAGCCTTTTCTGGGAACAGTCTTTAGGCAGCAAGTTGATACATGAGCATGTACTTGATCATCAAAATTCAAGGTGGTCAGTTTAGCTTTAATTAAGTCCCACATTTCATTGTAGCAGATGCAAATGCATTGCCACTGGTCAATGAGGGCCACAAAAAGTATTAGATTTGCTCTGGTATGCTGGTGAAAAATCTGGAAGGACTTACCCTTGTAGTAACTCCGTCATGTTTTCAATGTAACTACTCCATCCTTGCTGGAATAACTGGACAAAGAAGAGAAAAGACTACTGGAAACTCTTATTTTATTTACTAAAAAAAATGAAAATACAGTTTCACTTCCAAATGGAGGGCTGTCCACTACAAACTATGGTAAAAATAAGCATAGAATCACATTCCAAGAACATTGGATGTGACTTTAAGGAGCAATATTATCTCTTTTCTGCAAATTTATAAAAGACATCCTTTTTCAATCACTGCTAGGCTGCCAATCAATTAAATGCAAAGCAAAATTTTGCCTTCAACTAGAAACTTAAGATTCCAGGCATCTTCTTTTTTGAGGAGCCTGTTTTTTAAAATCATGCGTGAAAATATTTTTAAAAAAACTCTGACATTCTGGGTTTTCATTTTCATTGCTATCATTTAAGTAAACTCAAATTTTGAAGTTTTTCACTGATGTTTAAATGTTATGTTATACTAACTTGATGAGGCTTTGGAACTTTGTGATGAACATTAACGAGTCAAAGGTATTAGCAGCAACCTTCAGCAGAAGTGGGGGAAAAAAATCCCCACTAATGATCCTGGTAGAATTGAAACTTTTACTTTAGTGAAAACACTTCAGACTGTGCCTTATTTGATGTCAAAATCAGAGTTCAGGAAAAATTGCTAGTTGCCTTCTGTTGTCAAGGTAATTGGTACATATTGTTTACAAAATATTTATCAATGTTTCCATTCTGTAGTGTACCATCAGAAGAAAGAGAAAATACAAAATATAATATACATTACCAGCAATTTTGAAGGGTTGTGTTGGCACTAGAAAAATAACAGGGTATTACACAACAGCAAAAGTAAGTATAATATATCAAAATCCCTGCCTACACCTACAAATCTTCCTAGCTACTGGAAAAACACAGCACCCAGACCTGACTCACTCAGAGGTCCAGCTGGGGAGGTAAAGTTGTTCTTTGTGCAGCTTCACCCCCACTTTGCACAAGTTTTTCACCGGAGTATGTCCGTTTGCTCTTGGGCCTTGACCATCTCATTCCACCTAGAGGAATGAGCTCAGAGGCTAAAACAAAAATATAAGACACCTGAAGTATGAATCAAATAACTCCAAAGCTTGACTGTTTCCTATGATAAATAGTGCAAATCTGCAGTAATGGCTGACACTGCATCTGAAAGCCAAGGTAGTTCTGTGCTTTATATCGTGGGTATTGTACAGACAAAATGTGCTTTTGACACTTCGTGAACAGCTTAAACATTACAGCCCACATTATCCTGTGACTGGTACAGATGAGCCACATATTTAATTTCCATGAGCTCAGCTGACAGAAAGGGCTCTGCATTTTAAATGAAAACAGTGTTCTCTCTCCAGGGTGCTGTGTGCGGAACACCTCAGCCTCTCACTCACTTCCACTCACTCCCTTCATACATCAAAGAAGAACAGCAAGTAAAGTAAAATTTTAAAAAGACATTCCTAGCTATTGCCTCAAACAAGAGAGCACCTAGAATACTTACCTTGAGAATCTTCCTTAAGTAAAAATGTATCCATCTTCCAGCTTGTCATAAGCAACTTCCAGAAGAAGGTACTACTTCTGACAGCAAATATTCAAGCTGAACTAGGTTAGTCCTATCTACAGCTACCGATATGCATACAAAAGAAATCAAGAGCTATTCCTTTCTCTTTCAATAAGTCAAAAGAAAGGGCACTGGGCATCTTTGAAGTTTGTTGCAAAACTTTATTCAATATCATGTAGAGGTAAAATGCCTGAGCATGTACTTTTTTTGACCACAAATGTATTGCCTGATTTTAATAAGTGCTAAACACCTGCAGGTTTTATACAAGTGGAGACTGTCTCTGACAATACACACGTAATTATCAAAACAGCTGCATATCTGGAATGTCAGTATGATGAGCTAAAATACTGCCCAATTTTAAGAAGCCACATTCACTTAATCATTGCTGTGTAAGTACATAAAAGGATTACAAAAATACAGATGTCATTTACCCAATAGATCCATTTCACTTATTGCTTTCGTGGCTCCTTAGCTCAAGCAGGGAAGAAATAAATTGAGGGCACGTGAGCACGCCAACTTTCCCAATTTCCATGACATTCAATAAAAAGAAATTTCTTCTTCTCACAACTTTAATTTTCAGACTTTTCCAGCCTTCAACTTCATGTAAATGCAGAATTACTCCAGAGTTAGCAACTATGAGTTCATACCAGGAGAACTGAAAACTCTTCTGTTTTTCTTTTATAATCAGAACATCTGAAAGTAAAATGTAGTTCTTTTTTTCCTATATAAGAAATATATAATTTAAAAAGCCCTGCACTTATGAAAAAATACGTAATTAAAATTATAATGAAAACGCATAAAGAAAATGTATTTTCTGGCTTTGGAAAAAGTAGGAAAGTCTGCAAGATATTCAAGTAGGGAGACATTCATTATTACCCTGGATAATACACAAATACTGAGACCTATTTCATCTAAGGCTTCTCATCCAATGATTTCAATCATTTCATTTGGAAAGCTGCAGGGAAGCTAAGATACATATTATAGCAAAAACATATACAGTATACAAGTATTTATAGAGGCTGCCTCCTAGACTAGTTGGAATTCCAGAAACCTTCACAAAATGGAAAAGAAAAGAAACCAAAAATATTGCAAATGAAAATTTTTATCATTTTAGCCGCATCAAGATTGTGAAAGAATGGAAGGCAGTAAAAAAAATAACACAGCAGAAAAGTTAGATGCATTCAGAGCCTATGATAAGCTGGTCATTTGAACACAGAAGGTAATCCAAGATCGAAGGAGCTCAACATCTTGGCTGATCCTTTGTTCCTAATCACGGGACATTGACAGCTTCTTTAGCCTATGGCCTTCTCTAACTCAAAAAAATTACTATGGGCTTGGAGTGAAAGTTGAGCTCTGACATAGAGAAGCCAGATGACATGATCAGAACAGTCTAAAGCCAGCTCACAGCCTGTGAACCTGGGGCAGCCTTGGTCTCTGAGGAGATTTTGGCTTCAGAAGGACACAATGACGGGAGTCAGTGCCTCTGGAATCTTGCGTCGAGATAGATAGCCATCCAAAGATGGATCAAAGTTGTCCTCATTGGCTGAAATATTATAAGTACATGTTAAATTCCAGGCATGCATGAAATTCTCATTGATCTCAGTGAGTTTTAAGATTATTATTGGTTACCTTCAGTTTTCAGGAGTGATATTTTAGGAGTGAGCGAGCAATGAGTGGTTTAAAGTGGCTTCAATGGAAACACTACATTAGAGAATACAGTTCCCTAAACCACAACACTAAGTTAGTTTTTAGGGGCAGTGTTGTATTGCTAGGCTACACAGGGGAGGAATATGCTTCTGTACAAAACGTCTGTTAAGTGATAACAGGAATGCACTTTGGATAAGTAGCAACAGTAATTATTCTAGCCTTATCTTCTCAGACAAACAACCTTAATTCCAGAATAGTTTAAGCCTCAAATTAAGCTTCAAAAGCCTTCTTGACATCTAACCTGCCACAGATACATCAGATTTGATTTTGGAATAAAGTTTTATTTTTAAAAATAAGGATACTAAGAAATAAATATTGAAGTGCTAGTAGAGGAAAGTTATTAAGGATGCCCACCAAAAGTCTGAGCATCAGGAAAGGTCCTGTAGACTGAATTTCCAGTTCAAGGGAAGAACTCTGTTTACAGGGAGGATCCTGTCAGTACAGCAGCTCTTGATCTGCAGCAGGAGTCACTGAGCACGTGCCTGCACCCTGTTCAGTATATCACTGCCTCACCCAATCATGGGGTGAGATACAGTAAAATCAGAGAACAAGGATAAATTGACATTTTTGTTTATTGTAAGAACAACAGCAAAGAAAACTGGGGTGCAACAAAGATATCAGCAAATATAACCAAGAAATCAACTGAATTTATACATAAAGGTTGGCACATCTTTAATTCTCAAGGAATAATATAATTGTGAGGCAGAAGATACTATAACAAAACCAAAAAAAAGGTGAACAAATATTGAAATAAAATGTACTATCTACATGCAATAAGGAACTATTAAAGTAAGATACACATCTCACTGCACACTGGTTTTTCATGTCACCATTTTACCTGTGGGTGGGAGGTGCCACTGCAGCCTAACACATTTTTGGTATATTTAGGAGAAATATTGCAAGGCAAGGTCCAAAACCATCAACATGGAAGTCTTGAAGTAGCTACACCTGTGTACATAAACCAGATGAAAGAAAGCAGGTGCTGAGTTTCTTCCCACTTCACCTTCAGAAGAGGCAACTGCATATTGCAATTTGTCCTGCCTCTTGCTGACAGTGTTATAAAGCTGAAACAAAGCATCTCTTGGCAAGTTGGGAGGGACAGAAGTCCAGCTCTCTGTATTGGGAACCTCCTGCAACACATGCTCTGCCTCTAAGAGCATTCCTCTAGAAAGGGTTGCAGCCACCTGCCCACCCACAGCTCCCCCTAAGCCTTAGGGGCAGGTGTCACCTCACACTGTCCTCAGACTGTGCATGACTTGGCAGATGTCCTAGGCCAAGCATCTCCAAACTTATCTTGCTCTTCATTTATCTAAAGCAGTGCCTAATGTTTCCTAGAAACATAAAGGAGAACAGGAAAGAGAACATTTAAATTATTTAACACCATGATGTTTGTGGTGCCACGTGAAAAACAGGCTTTTTCAGCACTGCAGAGTTGTATTTAAAATTCGTTGTACTGGCATTGTTGTTCACAAATCCCAGGAGGAGTCAGCCAGTAATATCCAACACACTAAGATGAGAATATTCCCCAAATGTCTTTGGCTTTCCAAAGCTACTGGCAGATTGTAATTGAGACGAACATGCAAGTGGGCTAACTCACTTGGGTAAAACATCTTTTATTGGCTCAGGTTCAGTTCTGTGAATGATCAAAATGAAATGCTGTGCTCACCAGAATTTATTATTTTAGTCTAAAAATAGTCAATATGAGTGGGCAAGGAGTACACTAGGGAAAATATTCTCTCCTCTGAAATATTATTTATTGCATACCATTCCTTTTTTTCTCTTTCTTTTCCTTAGGACAGAAAGATTTGGGTCAGGAAATATTTTTCGTGGAAAACAACTAGTTCATTTGCAAATCCTCCTTGGAATGCACATGCTCTTGGCAGGTTAACATTTGCCTAAAGGGGTCTCTGATGAGGAGAAACAAGGACTTCTGGTTCCATCAGAGCCAGCCCTTAGCAGTAGCCTAGATCAACACACAGTCAGCATTCAGAGACATGAAAACAAAAACTTTCCCTCAAAACAATAAACAAAAAGGGGAAGGGGGGGGGGGCGGGGGGGGCAGGGAGGAGGGGAATGTCGTTAGTGTGTGTATGTGGGGGTGAACAACAATAATAAGAAACACTACAACACTACAAACAAACAAAACTCTTAAAAACCTATGTAAGATGTCACTTGTTTTGATTATGGTTTGTGTTTTGTTGGGAGATTTTTAATGGTGTAATAGTTTTATTTACATGCATGGTAGGGTAGACTTTGTCTCTAACGATTCAACCTCCAAGTAAGCAGTTGCTTTTTCAAGAACTTTTACCTTCTTGCTCCCTCTAGTGCTCCAAGAAACCCTGCACATTTCTACAGGGTTCTAACGAGAATGTTTTCCTCATTATTTCCTTTCCCATCACAAGCAGCCAAAGCAACCTGATAGGAAAGGACCAAGACTGAATTTATTGCAGCAATAATTTGAAATGCATACCTTCACTTGGCATGCTGCTATGTAATCCAAATTGTTGTAAGGTCCTTTCTATTGCTCAGATTATTATGGCTTATCTTTTGCAGACAAAGCAATATTCAGATTTGAGGCAAGAAATACAAATATACACACCACTACAATTGCTTTTGAACACTTTCTCACACTGATGGCATAGAACCAAGTTGTGATCATCAATTAAACATTCCTATTACAAAAGGAAAAAAAAGATGTGTCTGCATGTTGTACTTAGTAACTTGTCTGCAACTTGGTGCAGAGCCATAAAGCTAGCCACGCTCAAGTCTGAGCAAACAAGGTAAATAAGCTTTTAAGATCAAAGGAAAAGCCAACTTCTACTAGTTGTCACCATTAACATTTGCCACCCTTGACTCCTAGAGATGGCAACAAGCCTGCTTGATTATACATGAGGAGCAGCATTGGCACATTTGCACAGGACAGCAGGTAGAAAATTCGTCCTATTCCCCAAACACTACTGCTTCTACATTTTAGGTAGTTCACTTTTTTTTTTTTTTTTTTTTTTTTTTTTTTTTTTTTTTTTTTAAGAGAAGCTATAATGTTTGGATCTGAAATATGAACACAGCACAAGACACTTACTGCCCATAACTGCAGTTGACCTAAGACAATGCTGCTCCCTGGCACCTCAGTGGAGCAAGTTAAAGTCTGAAATGCCAAGTTAGCAAGACAAGACAGTAATAATTAGCTTCCTGAGAAGTAGAAGTACTCACAGTATAGGCATCTGCAGAATCTGCTGTGGAAAACATTATTCTGTGATCCAAACATGGATAGAGCAGAGAAAAATAATACTTCTAGTTTTTCCAGTCTGGCTTTTTCCAGTGGCAAGCCAGAAATGTACTCCTGGCAAAAAAGCATAATGAGATCAAATCTTCTCCTGCACCAGCACAATACTCCTGCCATTGTGTAAATTAGAGATGGGGAAGAGCAAAGCCCTTGATTCTCTTAGTTCTCAAAGATATTTTTAAAGCTCTTTTTGCTACACACATGAATATCATGGATCAAAATGATATTAAAATAAAACATTTTCTTCTTTTTTTTTTTAATATCTATAGATTACTGTGTCAAGCTTTCCATAGACAACAGTGGTCTTAATATATAAATATTATTTCACGTTCACATGTCAAATAAACTGTCATACTCTTTAATGATACATCAAGATGCCAATGTTTTTTGTTTGCATGACTTCAATTGAAATTTTGTCTCCTTCACTATGCTATGTTCCTAAGTCTTTGAAGGAAGATTTAAGAAACTGCTATGTAAAAGTATAAACTATAATATAGCAATGAATACCAAAAAAAGTTTTAGCTACATGTCCAATGCTGATACAATGGGAGATGCTTTTGATACACAGGTGTACTTTTTCAGAAATCAGCTCAAAACATTTTAAATGGTACGTATAATTCAAAGTCATATTCCTTTCTTTAGAAAATCAATTCAATGTGAACCAAGAAAATGAGTCATCCTTGTTTCCTCAAAGTCTTTAATGTTTCTGGCTGCTCAGAGTTTGGGTTCAGATCAAAGCAAGATAAAAGTGAATTAAAGATTCTTCTAATCTGTTATTCATATCTGATTAAAATATATTTCCTTTTACCTATTGCATAATATGTCATATATTTTGTTTTATTGTGTTTTTGCAAGAAAACGGAAGACAATATATTTGAGGAAAATGAAGTTTGATTCAAATTTAGTAAATCCTTTAACTGCACTTATATCAAAACATATAAAATCTCTGCAGAGGAAAGTAACTAAGTTAAAACAATCATTAACATATCTGCCACCAAAATAAATGTTTATGCTTAGTTGATTAAAATTGTATGGTAAAAAATAAAAAAATTTTCAAAAGAATCTAAGCAATTAATTGTCATTTAGGAGGCTAAAAAAAGAAAAGTATAGGTTTAAGATGATTTAAAAAGATCTGTTATTTCATTTGAAAAACTTCAGAGCCATAAGCATTTTCTTCACCCACTTCTGCTCCTGGCCATTAATTTTCCCACATGAATAAAATAAAAAAACCCTACACAAAACATTTTTGCTACTGCCCAATTAATTAAAAAAAAACCAACCAAACAAACAAAAAAACCACAAAAAAACCTCCACAAATAAAATCAAAACAAACAAATAAACAAGAAAAGACACACACACACCTCCCCCTAAAAAAAACAAAAGAGGAAGAGGAGTAACAAACAAAACCAAGAAGAATGGCTTGTATCTCCCTAGTGTCTTATCAAAACTATTTGCTATTCTTAAAGATTGCTGCTGATGCTTTTGAGTAGATAGAAATCCATAATTTCAGACAATACATCCCTATAAATAGAACTTCATAAGTTATCATTACTTCTGGAAAAGTCCATTTCCAGATGGGAAGTTCACATAAGGATTTTTTATTTCCCCAAACAATAGGGAAAAAGCTCTGCTATATCCTCAGTTACAGCAGTATCTTTGCAATGCTGCTAATTGACATAAATGCTTCTACTGGAAGAAAATGGATTAAAGGACAGGTCCTTGCTTTCTGATGCTCTCTGGTACACTGCCATTGTTCTCAGGCACTCCTCTGTCTATGTTACACCTACCATAGTGTCTTTTCTGGGCAGGTATTGTCTTTGATGTGGGTCTTGCCATCCGACTTTGCCTTCATAACATAATTGACTTGGACTGCTGCACCCATTCTGGGTTTCATTAATGCCAAAGGGCAACATGGAAACATACTATCTGCTTTTATGTCACTTTATATTATTGTGATCTAAATTAGTGTCATAACTACTTCAAATGCTTCTTGGCAACAGAGGCAGGAGCTTCAGCAACTGGGGTCACCTTGCAGCATTTTGAACATGTCTCCATGTCCCACTCAGTTCAGAAGGAAAGAGTGGATCTGAGGACACCAGTCAGACTGGAAATGGCAGCCCCACCTATACTATACACCTATATATCAGAAGATTCAAACATTGAACAGAAAAAGGTAATTGTATAGATTTCCCAACTCTATTTGGACCCACTGAAAAAACCTTAAAGCCTGACCATTGCTTTTGAGACACTTTTACTGTTTGGACTCTTGATTGTGTCAACAAGGATCTCTCTGTGGGACATACATATTTTCCAGCACTTTTAAAATGATATGAAGAAAGACTGGTAGTCAAGCTGATAATTTTCTCTACCACATGGAACCAACCAAAACTTTAATTTGTAGAGTCAACAAAAATTAGTTGCCGAAAGTCCTCCATAACTTTCTGCAATTATTGAAAAAGCGTGTTCAAACCTCAGTACTGATTAGGCACATAGAGAAAACCTCACTCCTACCCTTGAATATTGGCTCAAACAGAATCAGAAGTTGTTTTCTTGATTATTGTCTAAAGTTTTAAACAGTTGTTCTTGTGAACACAGCTGCTAGGAAACATTATTTAATACACAGACCCCCATACACATATTTTTTGTAAGTGGTACAGTCTGTTTTCTTCAAGGTCTTCCTGAACCAGGTGTTTTTCACCTGACACCTACTGATGCACTCTTGATGGAAGACATGGAACTGTTGGAGAAAGTCCAAAGGATAATGACAAAGTTGATAAGAGGACCAGAGAATCTCCCCTACAAAGACAGGCTGAGAAAGCCGTGGCTGTTCAGCCTGGAGAAGAGAAAATTGTTTGGAGACCTCACAGCAACCTTCCAGTATCTGAAGGGGCCTAAAAGGGGCCTGCTCTTCATCAGGAACTGTAATGATGGAGCAAGAGGTTTCAGACTGAAAGAATAAGCTTAGATTAGGTATTCAGAAGAAATTCTTTACTGTGAGGGTGGTGAGGCACTGGAATAGATTGCCAAAGAAGCCACAGATGCCCCATCCTTGCAGGCGTTCAAGGCCAGGTTGGATAGGGCTCTGAGCCATGTAGTCCAGTGAAAGGTGTCCCTCTCCATGGCAGAGAGGCTGGAACTAGATGATATTTAAGGACCCTTCCAAACCATTCTATGATTCTAAGATGCCAGATAAGTGCGAGTTCTGGTACTAAGCAGAATAGAGGCAAGACATCATTGGTGTCTTTGAACTCTCTGAGAGAAGAAAATTTATTTAGAGAAAATGCTCTGATGATTTAGCAGAAATTAAACAGGAAAAATCCCAGCTTTTCAGTACGCCTTAAAGTGACAATTTCAGGGAAGATTTTCACATCCTAGACCCATATAGTGAGCAAAAGGCAAAACATCTACCACGAGAAATGTTTTCCTCAGATGGTGAATCTTTTTCAGCTGGTGTCTATTTAAAGACCTGTGTAACATACAATATCAAAAAAACCCCCATGAAGTCAGCTGCCATTTGACAACATGGAGTAAAAGTCAAAGCCTGAAAAGACTGATTGATAACTAAGAAAACTGAAGTCTTCTAAATGAATAATCATCTTGACTAAAGTTGTAGAAATGCAACCTTGGTGCAGACAAAAATCTTGTCCCTCCTGAAAACTTGTCTCAGTTTCTCTGCTACATCTATGTATGTGCAATCATAGGTATTTGTAAGGGAGCAAGGCTTGCAACAAGTTTTTCAGTTCTTCCTGTAGTCAATACCTTGAAGTGGTTAAAAAGAGGGCTCTTCACACTTTGTAGAGATCTTCAGGTACAGAGTTACAGAGTCTGCTGCCAGTCTCCACCCCTGAGTTCAGACACATAATAGTTCTTCAGTGCTCCTGCTCTTCTCACTGAAAGTTGTGGGTAAAGCTAAATCTATCCACTTCACAACTAGAAACATAATTACAGACACATTAATTTGCACTTAGATTTAAGGTAGAAATCTATATAGTATCTGCAAAGAAAAATTCAATAATTTCTCAAGTATTTCTGCAAAGACTATTTTCAAAAGTTACTTAACATTTTATATATAGAAATACTTAAATACATCTATTTTACCCAGTTCCTGGGCACACAGAAAAATCTATTTTTAATTGCACAGCTTGCAAAGACCTCAAAATATAATTTTATGCATTAAATTTAATTGACAGTTGGTCTACAACATCCAGGTTGTAAAAAAAAAGAGACTACTAATTGATCAGCATGCAAACAGCCTCAGCTCTGGGCCATAAATAAGCATTTTCAGTGTGTAGCTGGCCACTGACAAGTGCCACTTCTAATCACTTGTTAACTTTGAAAGGGAAAATAAAACCCAACAATACAACACTTCAGCATGCCGTGTATGACCTTGATTCTTAACCTTTCACATACTGAGAATACTCTTTTAGCTGGATCCAATCTATTTTGTATTCACACATTGCTAACAGAATTATTTATAATAGACTTCCAAGAAAGCAATTTCAGGTTCTTCTTATTAGACAATTATCATTAGTTACAAAGTATCAGATTACTACAACACCTCATCTAGAGCATTACAGGCATATTCCATTCTATTCAGGATAAACATCACATACTCCTTCACTCACATACTCATATAAGTCTTAAGTTTTCACATTTTGTGGAATTTTAATCACATTTCATAATATTTTAGTCTGAGGGAACACTGAAGTTTTTTGAGGGTCTGGTTATACCATATAGCAAAGTAAGTAGAACAGGATTAAGAGTGTTTAAAAATGATATATGGAATAAAGTTTGCATTTCCCTGTTTCAGCACATGCTAAGGACTAAAGTGTTTCTGACACTTATCTCAAATTTTATGCATTATACTTTACTATTAACCAGTATTTATTGCCTCAAAAAGAGGGTGAAAGGACTCCTGTTTGATCTTACCTAATACAACTGCATGTTAGAGGATCCTACCTTTTTCTGCTGGGCACCTCATTGCCAGTTGATCCCAAAGCACTTCTTTAAATTGTCCACAGCATACACAGGCAGCAAAATTGTGTATGTGTGGTGTTCTGCAGTTGGAATGCATCAGTTGCACGTGGGAACCTCACCTATTGACTTTTGCTTATATAGCTTATATTTCCTTTTTCTCCATTTGTATATCATAGAAAGCAGATATGGACCTTGGTGCTTTGATCAGCCTAAGTTAAAGATGTGCATACTCCTCTACAGTGCAGACTCTGATCATGGCTTTTACAGGGCCATTGTGAAAGGAGTCAGAATTTTTCCCAGCACACAGCTCCATGCAGCAATAAGCATGATAACACTGCTGGAACAATATTAGAACGTGATAGAAAAATTTAATAAAGAAGAAAGATGCTTTGACTTGTTTCAGTGATCCATATTATTATTCAGCACGGAGAATTCATCTGCTAAAACATTCAGCAGTACCTGGCCCATTAATAGCAGCAGATTGCTGCTTTCTGCTCAAGAATGAGACAGCTGGGATTTCAGCTCTGTACCTGCTGCCCACCCCCATCACACCTGCAACAGCATCAGTTCTACTTGAAATGTAAGGATCTCATACACAGCTCAGGAAACATTTTCTCTTTAGCTGTTGTAGGTCTGAGCTAGTCAGCTCTCAATCACTTTAAGTAAGATCTTTTTGCTGCTAGCTTTGATCTCCCTATTCTTAAGAAAGAAAAATTGAAAGTGCTGACATAAAAAGATTAGATCATATTCAACTGAATCAAAGAAATTGTCAGCTTTACTACTTACTAGGAAAAGACCAGGAAAGCAATATCCTTACCTAAATTGGCTTTAGACAGATCTAGGAGTTGAGCATTCAGAGTTCGATTCAGCTTCCAAATGTATGTGACTTCAGACCCAAGTGATTCAAATTTCACAAGGACAAGCAAGCTCAAAAGGTACACAATTCCTTTGCTGAAAATCATATTATACATCTTGCACTACCCTGGGCAAAATTTATCATCTGTGGTCATGATTGAACCAAACCAGAGAAATAAGTTCTTTTTTTCCAGAAGAAAAAAAATCTGTATAGAAACTTAATATGCAGCCGTATTCAAAGTGGCAGTTTGTGAGTATTGTCATCTTATCCACTAATACTACCACTCTTTCACCCCCACTGAATTTGTGATACTTTGATTTAAAGTTCAGACCTACTGTTCATTTTTGGTCACATCATTCCATTACTGTATGAAAATTAAAAAAGGGCCTAAAACCATCTGCTCAAATGTTGGACAAAGCCCTTCTTTTGACCTAGTTTGTGGAATAATCCCTTAAAATATGACTATCATCTTCCTGGTTTTGGTGTTGAATATTTCAGTCGATTTTACAATTTTTGAGCTTAACTCTAGTTTATCATTCAGGGTGAAGGGCTTACTTTCATAGTCAGAGAAATTTGTAGCTGAAATAAAATGAAGCTTTCCTAACAAGAATCACACAAGAAAAGTCTTGTTTAAAATCCTCAGCTGTGTTTGATTCCAAATTCAGAGGTGTTAAGAGATATTTCTTAATGAATTATGAATTCAAGGGTTCTTTCATCATTAATGTATAACTGACCTTTTCTGACCAGACTCCTGGTTTAGTGATTTATTTTGATAAATAAATAAATGAATGAAACAAAAATCTTCAAAACACTTTTGTTGCAACTTGCATACCTTAGGAATGCCACAAATTAAAGAAAGGGAAAACATCCTCCGAGACAGAACCTGGTACACTAGCACTCAATTAGATTTTGACCTTCCTTACCCATAAAGGATTGGTAGACAGACATTGTTTGCTTCTTGCCTGAATTAAATTGGGTCTCCTGAGATGCATATGAAGTAATTCAAAAAAAGAAAAACACTGTTAACTGAATTTACTCAACCATCAGTCTGAAGCAAACCTTATTTACTGTATTCATCTACTAAATTAATATAATCTTTCATATTTTAATCAGAAAAAAAGTGGCATTTAATTAGTGTTAAGCAGCCAAGACTTGAAGGAGCTCCCCTATCTGAGCATTCAGCTAAGCTACCATTTTTCAGTCTCACCACAGTGAGTCTTGTATGCTTTAATGCTTTTTCCCTTGGTTGAAACAAAGAATTCAGGATTGTTTTATTAACTCCAGGATTGTTTTATTAATTCAACTGCCTGACATCCTTCCTCAGCAGGAATAAGCACTCTTCTCACAATTTCATACAAATCACATCTTTTGGCACAACTGCCTTACACTACAAACACTGGGGCTATCTCCTTTCCCAAATCCCTAAATTTCTGTGAGTATATTTCATCATCTTTTTAAGGACTTCTGGTGGTTGAGACAGAGATATTATAAAAACAAAACAAAAACCTAAGAAAATCAATCAGTCATAATAGCAGCAATCTACATGCCAACAAAAGTAAAAGAAAAAAAGCCAAAACCCCTGTGGATGTGACTGCCATGCCTTCCCTTTTACTTTTTTTCAGTTAAGAGATACAGAAATGTTCTTCTGTTGAGTGGTTTTAGACTATGTCTCAGAGATCCTTGGCTGTTCCTTGAAAACTCAGTTTCTTCCATTCTGAGGTACTGAAATTAAGCAGGCTACTTCAATGATGGCATATTTCCATTTATGCCCCAATTTTCTGCATCTGCCTTCTTTTTTTTTTTCATGTTCACTACTTCTCTCACACTCTGCTTTATAAAATTGACTGGTTTTTGTTCTAATTGGGAACCTTAGAAACCTTCCACTCTTGGCCTCATGAAGACATTGAAAATAACTGTTTTCACATCAAATATGGACATCCCATCATTCTATGGCATATCTACCAGAGTGGTGTCTGTTGGGGTTTAAGAATTCCTAGGTGTTTTGTGTCCTGAGTAGCTTGGCAGAGTTCTGATATTATACCAATCCATTTTAATGATAAAGCACTTTCATAAGCTCACTCACACTGATCCATATGTACATGCAGACAAAGCCTGTAAATCTTTAGGGTTTATTTTTGAAGGACTTAATTTCATCTTTTTTGAATGAGGCAACCTGAATTTCTGATTTTAAGTAAGCATAACAAAGCAACCTGAACAAACCAAGTCTCAATAAACAGTCTTCTGAGCCAGCTTGCAAAGCCCAAAACACAAATATATATATATATATATATTTAATATTTCATTATTGTACAGCAGGGAATTATAGCAGCAGCTCTGCAATATTGGCCATTTAAAATCAAATTCTTCTATCTCAAAGTGAACTTCCCTTGCCACTGCCCACCCAAAATCATGTTGCCGCAATTAACTTCTAAGTCACTGGTCCTACAGTTTCAGCTATTTGACAGTGTAGCCCAATAAAAGTGGCAGAAGCTAATTTCATAGGAGCTTGAAAGACTTTTTTTCAATGAGGCAGCCACTTACTATTAAAAAAACCATACTTTTTTCTCCAAGCACAGTATACAAGGAGCTTTTATTCATTAAATGTTTACTTATTTTACACAAGTATAGGCTGAAGATTGTGACCTTGTCTGAAGTATCTAGCATCATAATATATTTATTGAGAAGCTTATTAAACACAATCTGAATGTTTATCTTATTTTCCTTTAACATTCCTGTTAAACAGCATTTTGAAATTCTCTTTGAAGAAAAAGGAAACAAAAAGATGAGAAAAACAAACTAGGTCATTAAAAAAGGTACTTGAGAATACTTCCAGCAGCAACCCGCAGGCTTAGGGGAAAGCTTGTTGTCAAGTATGATTTATGAAAACTTTTTAAATTTACTTAAGATAACTGGGAGGCAGACTAGGCTATTAGGCTAATAACCTCTTTAACATAAAGTCTTAGAGAATACAGTGCATCCTTTATACAATAAAAAGGTTAATTTAGCTTGTCACAACACAGAACTGAATTAACAGAGAAATCAAAAGGCTCTCAATTTGTGTGATAAAATAAAAATACTGGGTGATAGCCAAACTATTGCTACCATTTCTTTGTTTCTTCTTACCTTATCATGTAAAAATTAGATATTAAGTGTGCATGCAAGAAAGTACTATAGTCAAATGAATGCAGAGCCACCACAAAAAAAAAATCTACTATTCGTTGACATTTCAGATTAGCCTTTTTTTTTCTCTCTGCATTAAGTAGGCCATTTGTATTTTAAAATTCCAGCTAAATTAAGAAAACCTTACTTTTTGGCAGATTTTTGTTCCGCATATAATCAGTTTCTTGCTTAACCAAGAACCGGCACCATTCCTACTGGCCTACAGATGAAAACTCACCTCTGCTTCTACTATTTGCTTCCTCATACACAAATTGTTCACAATTGAAAAGTTATTGCATGTAGCTTGTGTGTACATCTATGCAAATGCACATACACTTATGTAAGTTATGTTGAAGCTGTATCTTGTATCTCCTAGCCTAGACTGGGAGACGATCATGGTGAACAACAGGAGATCCTTCTGAAGAATGAGAGACTCCTTGTTGCTGGGTCGCAAAATTAATGAATACCTGTAAGACATGAAAAAAAGTAGGATTTCCAAAATAAAAGAATCTTAATTCAGGCTTTGGGGATATAGGTGATGGCATTTCTTAGCTGCTTTCCTCAGCTTTTTTGACAAAATAATTAATAACTCATGTTGAGGGAACCCCTCTAGAAACATGTTGTACAAACTCTAAAAATAATCCCTCTTCCCTTCTCCAGCTAAAACAGGTGTTGATAAATTAAAAAATTATAGGAAAATGAATTACCGAGATAAGAAAAATATAATTTATGAACAAGTAAATGTGAAACAATGGTTTAAATTGTCTTTGACATACCTAAAGAATGTGAGTGTTGTTTCTGACAAACAATGGGGGTGGAAATATTTCAAGGTGAAAGCACACTTCTGATTCAACAACAGATGTGTCTCCTTGAATTGTTTTGGATCTTACTACATAAAGGCTCATTTCATTTTTAATCACACAACTATTTCACAGCAAAGCATGTAGAGGGAAAAATGGCTCTTCTTTATTCAAATGATCCCCAAAACAAATTTGGGGTACATTATAAGTGTGTTTGTTACCATGAGGAACTATTTTCCTGTTTAAACCTGACAGTCAGTCAGGGAGAGGAAGCAGTGGTAGGTGACTGAGGTGATGCATCACCATGAAAAATGGAGAGGAAGTAGACCTGAGAGAACAATGCCTGAAGAAACAGGCTGAAATTCTCTTATATGCAGTCACTCAGTGAATAGATCATTTACAAGTAGTTAGTAGACCAGCACAGACAAGAATACTTCAATAATGATTTGCACATGGGAAAAAGGAACAAATTCACACCATCAATCATAGAAAATTAGTATTATGACTAGATGTGCCTCTCAGTTTGCAGATTGAATAACAAGCAGTTGCATATGAAGATGCTGTAACACACCCCAATCACCAAAAAATCCCATGCTTGCCATCAGTGTGTTCTTTTTCTCACAATAGGATTTCATAGTCTTTAGCAGTCGGGTCTCTTCCATCTGTGTATTTAAAATTCTCACAGGAATATGTTCTGAAAGTCTAAGGTTTACCATAATTTACAGAGACCAGTTCAGCCTTTTTAAGGACATTGGTAAGATTCCAGCTTTTGGATTGTGGAGGTGGTGGTTCACAGTCCCACCTTGTCATCCTGCACAGCTCCAGATTCATCTAAGCACAGATTATGTTTGTGCACACCACAAGTCTGTGGCTTGCTGTGATGCTTTCACTATGCTCACCTTCAGAATAAAAGCAACATGGGACATGGAATCACTGTGTGACCTGAGACAGCCTGGAATTGCTGGAGTGTTGCATACTATCAGGTAACCCAGCAAAAGATAGACTATTCTACTACATCAATAACTTCAATACACAGCACATTTAGGGGGGAAAAGGAAGCATGGGGGCTGGGAAAGTATGGGGGCTGGGAAGAAAAGAAAGAAAAACTATAAAATACCTGCTCTAATGTGGTTTGGCTAATGGAGTAGTGTTTGATTTGGAGAAAAGTTTTGTGATTCTCTAGGACTCTGAAGAGCTCTGCTAAACATCCCTGACTTCTTGGTACATGGTATTCAAGCAGGTTAAGATGTTGTCCCTGAAAACAAGCAAGCAAAAAAAAAAAAAAAAAAAAAAAAAG
>VZUI01004246.1:27926-86391 GCA_013401135.1 Cettia cetti
AAGCAAGCAAAAAAAAAAAAAAAAAAAAAAAAGTGAATGTACTTTGTGATGAAGCTGCCCTTTCTTGTAATCAGGCTAATTTCAGCAGTCTCTTATTTCAGATTAACATGGAAAATATGAATTTTTAAAAAGTAAATTTTTGTTTACATTCAAAGCACAAAGAGCCGTTCATTCTGAGAACACAGATTTTGTGTGTATTCTGAGGTGCTGGCTTGTTAATCTCATAAAAGATATAAAGCTTTAGGGCAATTTTAATCTAACAGACTAGTTCTGTTACAATGCAGTCTGGGAAAAGGCTGAGCATATACAGATGCACAGCTGTCTGAGCTGAACACAATTATACACACAAAGAGGTTCACGTCTAAGATAGACATTGCTTTCCATGATTCTTTTCCTAAACACAGTTAAAACCCTTGAGAGTTTTTACTGAAATGTAATTGCTATAGGTCTTTTACACGGCTTTGTATCAAATCAAAGAATCTCAGTAAAGGCTGAGACTTATTAACTCCAGGCCTTATCAGAAACCAATCAAAGCAAATACTCTTAGTGACTACACTGTAGTTCTACTTCAGGTGAACACAGATTTGAATTCAACTTCATCAATAACAAAAACAAAAGGAAATTTTCAGTTAAGAGAAAAGGCATTTTAATTTACATTTATTTACAGGCCTAAATACCTGTTTGGAGTTGATTTAACCAACATCACAAGTCCATCTTTTATGAATTGCTTAATAGAAAAATAAAAGGGATATTCATATGTACTTTTTCCAAGATCTATATATCCAAACATGTAGATATCCAAATATGTACATAGTGTTCTTACCAGTCTTACCAAATTAATCCTGCCGTATGCTACAACAAGGAGTTTTATCTGTACCTTAAACTGTGTTCCAGGAAAATGCACTTGTAGACAGTCCAAAATCATTCTTCCACAACTTATTTCTTTGCTAAGCCAAACCTTCACAGAATAACCATCTCCAAACCTGGGAATGAGATGCAGAAACATAAATTCATGAAGATACCATGAAGAAAAGAACATTTAGTTCAATTGATTTTTTTCTATGATTATATCAAATATCACTCATTATCTATCTTGTCTACTCCATTATCATTCTTACTGTAATGTTACTGAACAACAGAATTTCAATGAGAAAGTTTTAAATTAATAACAACACAGACAATAATAATTTCATGCCTAATTTTAGTTACTAGTGTGTTTCACTACTCAATATACTTGAACTTTTGTTAAGTAAACCATGCTTTAATTGATATATTGCTTTAGTCGCCAGTATAAAACTATGAAGATTACCATACATATAAAAAATCCTTCAACTTTTCTAATGAGAAAAATGGGCATGTAGAATCATTTTTCAAATCTGTTGACAAAGCTGCACCTTCAAAAGCAGATTTCAGCATTGTGAGTACAATGGTGTTTTAAAGATATGCAAAGGCAAGTGTAGGAACATTTTAGAGAGACAGAAAAGTTAGCAAATTTTCTTTGTCTCTACTACCATACAATCTCTCTCAGAATAATTTAGGAAATGAACTTCACTTTCTCAACACAAATGTGATAAAATTTAAGTATAGGCAATCTAATCAACACTATATTTTTATTAACTTTACTCACTGCTGATGATTATTTGGGAAAGTTGCAATAAACCAGCAAACACTAAAATGACAACCATGATCATATGCACATTTCTGCACCAATGGAGGTTGTGCTGCACCAGCCTCCAGACTGGGGTGCACAGACAGAACTCAGCAGAGACATGGGACAAAAAGGAGCTATGCTGCACCCTTTCCCTCCTTTGCAGCTACATGTCCTTCTTCCTTTGGGTTCTCCTTCTTGGTTAATTGCTAGGGAACAACAGCAGGAGCCACATCAGAAGAGTTTTCCACTGTCACTTTGGCTCCCTGTTGCCAGTGAGCAATGGAAAGGAAGAGCTGCAAGGGGGACAGGGAGCTTGGGCAGCACTGCCCATGTCTCCCCAGAAATCTGTCACTTCCTCTTTCTTTCCACTGACCAGCACTCTCACATCCTTCATTCCAGCATATTTGCCACACACTCCAATGTGGCAATTACTCATTTCCAAATCCTTTATTCCAGTGGTTTTGTTCCTGGTGATTACCTCTGTAATATGCCCTTGTGCCAAAACCCTCCTCTCTCATATCTTTCCTGCGCATAACTCATGATTCAGGGCAGCAGCTGGCTTAATTGGGTCTGACTGGTGAGAGGCACATTTTAATGTCATCAAAGCAGAAGATACAGCACACTCTACAATGTTTCCCTATTTCAATATATTAAAAAATGCCTACAGATTATCAATCAAAAGGTAAAAAAGATGGAATTATTTTGAGATATATGTCAAGTTTAACCAGTGCATGAGTGATTCGCAGAAAAATATTCTACATGAAACAACACATATTCCTCACCTATAATAAGTATATAGCAATGTAAGGGCTTTAATTTTTATTTTGTGTTGGATCAGAAACTCTGTTGTTATAAAGGAACAGTCTGCACTGATTTAAGAGCACTGCAAGTTTTCACAGTGAAATACAATAGTCTGCAGATTTTATTCTAGTAAGAATTTCATATGAATTCAAAATACAATTTCCAAGGATCTCAGACAAAAAAAATCCAAATTTTTTATGTAGCACAAAACAGTGGCAGCCTCTGCATAAAAATGAAAAGATCCATTACTGATAAATGAACATACGGATTTTCAGCCTTTGGTTGGTTTGTGGAGGTTTTTGTGGTTTGTTTTTTTTGGCTTTTTTTGTTGTTGTTGTTGGGTTTTTTCTTTGGTTGGGTTAATTTCTTTGGTTTATTTTTTATTGTAGTCAAATGCAACCACTGAACTACTTGAAATGGAGTAAGAAACATCCTGATGCAGTGTTCTGTCTGTTGTTTCCCGAAGGACATTTCACAAATTAAAATGCATTGAGTCCAGACAGCAGGGTACTAAATATTTACTGGAGAGTGTAGCCTGACAGACGAACCGTGCTGATTCATCAAGGAGATCCAGAATTAGGTGGAATCCAAAGCAGTGTCTGGCAGATTTGCTTTGCAATGATTTACTTAGTTTTAAATAGATCTCTAATTAAATGTTTTAAATGCATAGCATCATCCCTGAAAAAAATACTTGTGACAATAAAAAAAGTTGTTACACAGATGGATATAGTTAACAAGGGTATTCTATTTAGTTGACAGCTAACCTGAGGCAACATTTTACAAGAGATCATTGATTCTGATCAGTTTTTTGGCCTTTCTATACAACGACCATTGAATTACAGTTTGAAAAATGCTGGGTTTTATGAGACATTCAACAATCTCATAAAATGAAATTGCTGTATGCAATGAAGTTTCCAAAGAAAATGAATCAAAATTCTGATTAGCAAAGACAGAGGAGTGGGCAACTTTGGTTTAGTTCTAAATTGTGACTGGCATAAAAGCCAGCATGGCACCAATAAAAAGCTTTAGAAGATTTTCTTCTTTTGGCTAGTCAGGTTATGATGCTTCTATACCTTGATTTTATACTTCATTTTAGTACAAGAGCTCCCCATATAGAGTAAGCTGATCAGCAATAAACACTTCCCCCTGCTATAATCAGCAAGCTGCTTTCAGCAGTGCACTGAGGCAATGGAAAATGAGTTGACCATTTTGCTCACTTTCTTTTCCTCTCTGATTCAGACAATTTAATTAATTTAGAAACCCAAAGTGGAAATACAGAGAAAACCACAATCTGGTTTGATTGGCACTGTTAGGATCAAACCTTTAGCACCTGATAGTTCAAGACCCAAAGAGGAAGATATTATCATTAGAACGGCTTAAGTTGCGCCAGCAGACTCATTCAGCAGCCATCTGCTACAAAAGAATCTTTCTTCATTTCTTCAAAGTTATTCAACAGAGAACATATTGTGCACTGCCATGTTACTTTAACAACACCTCCATTTCTATTTTTGTATAAACAAACACACAAAACCACATATTCTGACAAAAAAGAATATTTTTCTTCTCTCTATACTTCCTCTTCTTTCTCAGTCTAACTACTAGCTCATGCTCAACTTTCACCTCATTAGTGGTTCTGGGAGTGTAACTTATTGAGTGTTTTTTCTGTTAAAATGCCAACATGAGACTGAAGATAAAATATAAATCCCCAAATTGACTGTAAACTAATTAACTCAACTATTTAACAACAGCATCAGCTGCAGAAGCAGGAGCTTAGCAAAACTACAAGAACTCCACATTTTTAATTTACATAGGTCCTCAAGGTATCTGAGCACTCAGATAACAAGGGAGCTAAAGGAACATAAAAAGGTAACAAGGGATGGAAATATTTCCATTCCAGGAATTACCAAATAGGCTAAAACTTTTCATCATGAAAGAAAGATGATGAGGTGGTCAAAAGGCATTTTTAGGGAGCCCAGAATCATGATTAAGCAACAAAAATAAATTATTCTTCACTTGTATGTTTCTCATGCAAGAGCAAGAGACATAGAGTTAAATTATGGGAAAAGAAATCCCAAGTCAGTAAGATGAAGTGATCTTCCTTACACTGTGTAGAGAAACTGAACAATTCAACGACATGGGATGTGCTATATGTTAGAACTTGACATGAGTTGAATAAGAGACCAGAAAAACTCATGGTGGGGATCCACTAAAATCACTTCTGACTTAAGAAGCCTCTAAAAAAGAAACTCCTGAAGGTGGTTGAGTAATGCGATAAAGTAACTTCCTGTGCTCATCTTGCTCCTGTATCCTGCTTCCCTCTTGACCACTTTCAGAGAGAGAATATTGTGCTAGCAGCTGTTTGATCTGACCTCGGGCTTCTTTTGGTATAAATATCACCAAGAGGAGGTCAGCCTGAGTAATCACCCAAATGATTCCTCAGCTCTCAGAAGAGTTTTGCAGCCCCACAGCCAGACTGCCAGCAGTACAAAAAATAGATTATGTAAATTGACTTCAGATAAGTGTCTACACAAGCTTCAGTCACACACTGAAATAAAGTGTAACCAAATCTATACTGATAAGTAAGTCCCCTGGATGCTTTCCTGGTCCTCTTTTAACCTTGCAATGGTAATGGAAGTGGATTTAGTGTCCCAAAGGCTGAAAACTCTCATGAATATCAAGGAGAGGAGCTGCCACTTGGGGCGGAGTAACTTCTCAATGTTCCCTTCTGCCCATTCCTTGGTGGTCCTGGTTCAGAGGTTTGAATGGGGGCAAAAGTCCTTGTTGAAACATAGCTGAGCCTGCATTCCCTAAAGGAATTAACCCAACAGGTTTTCTTTACCTTCACCCATGAAAACCTGTTTTATGTGAAGGGTGAAAAAGAAAGTATATTTTCAGCAGACTTATTTGCTTTAAAAAAAACAAAACCAAACCAAACCTGTGTTTTCATTTAAAAGCCTTAAGAGTTTGCTTGTCTACAAATTAACAAAACCAAGCTTTGAAACCATTATATTAAATTACAGCAGGTCCAGAATAAACAGCTCATCAAATCACACTCTTCCCAAAGCCTATTTACCAACTCTTCTCTCCCCCAGTAAAATTTTCTGAATGTAACCTCAGGAAATGAAGAACATGGTCCCATTTCCTAAATTTTGAGAAATAAGAAAAGCATCTAATCACCCATATGCTTTTTTTTCTCCACTAATCAAAGAGTACATTTCCTGGAGAATGCTGTGCTATATTTGTATATATACATATGTACGTCAAAAAATTACAGCTCACAGAGAGTTTACTGATGGAAATATAGTGTGCATACTTCATGTATGCACTAGTTTGATCACAGGATTGCTTCAAAATGACATTATTGGATAAAAAAATAAAAATAGTAAAGAGAACATTGGCACTTAATGTCTGCAAGGAACTGCATCTTTTAGAATATATGCCATAAATCAAGGAGAAGGAATAATCTCATACTGTGCTCTTTATCCCTCTGCTTTTGTTTATATTCATTTGCAGGCAGATATGGTTCTACTTTCCCTAAGTGAATAGAGTAATGGAATCGTTTAAGCTAAAATAGGCCTCATCTCGGCAAGATAACTTAGTTACACCTGTATAATTGCTGAAGCATGGGATACACACCCAGGTCATTCCTCTCACAGCCTTAGTCACAAATGCAATTTACAAACAGAACAAATCTTGAACAACATTGGAAAAAACACTTTGAAAAACATTAGAAAAAAATAAAATTGAAATAACATAATTAAAACAAATTCATCACAGTTCAAGATATGCTTAAAGCACATAGTGTATTTAATTATTTCATCTATTAAAAAACAAGTATAATCAATACCAAGGAGGGAAAAAAGGTAAATAATTTTTAAATACTTGCATTTTTTTAAAAAATGTTAAAAACAAATGCAAATACCCTGTCACTTGTACAATGGGATTTCCTTCTGCATTTATTCAGAACCTCCGCATTGCTGAACAGATGAACTTGATTAGATGCAAACAAACAGGCATAAATAAATTCTAAAATCTCTCTTCTATGTACTATTCATAGAGTTTGTTTTATCATTTTTTAAGTAATCATGATTTTTCCAGGGTAATAATAGGAACACAAAAACAGTTATTTAAATGATGACTAACACTCCTTCAGGTGTATTGTACATGCACTATTAGTTCACACACACTCAGGCTCTCATATCAAACCATCTAAAGTTAACTTCTGTATTCAATAATATAATTGTCATAACAGTGACAGTCCCAGATTATGAGCAGTGCATGGTACAACTTTGTCTTGCTCTCTGTGCACTTGTAAATTCTTAGGTGCGATTTCCAAATATGTGATTTTTTTCTCAAAAACTCTTGTTAATTGTTTATATATGTGCACACACAAAATCTCTCCATATTTGAGCTTGTTTATCTGCACATACTTTATTCTTGTATTATTTATATAATTTATTCCCAGAGAAACAGGAGCAGCAGTGCTGTAATCCTGCACAAAGCTGATGGTACAACCTATAAAGAACCCAAACTGTTTCCTCAAAGCACCTTCTGGGGTTCAAGAGTAAAAAGGCAGGAGTAAGTAACATTATCATTGTGTTGCTATGACTGGGTTTGCATGTACTGGTTTTTAAAATGATAATAATCACAGTATTACACACTAAAATATCTGTTAAAAGACCTTATCAATGCCTCAAGGTCAAATCTGAAGCTAAAAAGTGTTTAATGGAGACAAGGTGTAAAATTAAAATTTAAACCACAGTTATATTTGCTTTATGTAATAAATTTCAGTTGCATTATCACGCAGCACCTCATTGTGAAATCCCTCTTGTGAATGCCTTACAAGATACACTGGATGTCCCTGCTCAGACAAGTGGCTTTATTTGCTGCAGTGCCAAGAAAATGTTGCAAATAAGACAGCAGATTGGTGAGAAAAGGGAAGAAAAAGGGAAGAAAGTGCTTCACAGTACTGGAATGCCGTGGGGAATCAAATCTTACCCTTTCATCCTCATGCACCTGTGTGGTCTGTGGTAACTCACTTAGACCACATCTTTGTTTACTGCTTCCCTGTCTTGTTTAGGGCCCACCTGGAGAGGAAGAGCTCCAGTTGGCAGGATCAATTCACAGTGCCTTCTGGAACACCCATGGCTGAAGTTAAACAGGAGTTTTGTTTTGAACACAATGTTGAACAAATGTAAAATATTTAGTCATAAACTGCTCAGGTGGACTACCCAAACCCTTTTAATTTCAGCACCAATCTTTGTTAACTACTCTATAAAATGGGAATAATTATTTCAAATCAAGTTTCACAGAAGTGCTGTGGAAAACAAAGATGTTGATGTTTGCAAAGCCCTGATACAATAAATTCTGATGATGCTGTATTTAAGTAAAGGTTTGAAAAGCTCCTAGTAAAACACATACTAGGAAAAGAGGAGAATATGAAATCTTAATTAGCTGCTGCTGATTTAATGATTTATTTAGAGATACAATGCAGCATCCTGTGGAAAACATAGTATAAAATGACCAAAAATAAAAACATTCTAATGCACATGCACAGTAGGGTTGAATAAATATTGCACAAAATTTTCAGAGAGTCAAAAGATATCTTCAATTCTGAACTCCAAATCTATAAATTTTTTAAGTTTTAAGAACTCTTTTCTTCAAACTTTCCTCTGGAAAGATAAACTAATGGCTATGTTATATGATTACACATCCACTGCCTTAATACATTTTTCATGTACAAGAGGAAAGCTTTTTTTGGTCAAGAAGAATGAAAATTACATTAATTTTTATATTTTATTGCATGTAAGAAACTGATTGCTAGTATGTCAATTAATAACACTGTGTCCACCAAAGGCTGAAATATTGATGAGAACTTTAATTTTAATCCTCTCTTTTCCATTTAAGAAATCTACATGTGCAGCTTTGAGGAAAGCAATAAAATATCCTCAATAAACCTTTAAAAAAGGTAAAGTATAAATAGTCTGCCAACATATTTTCCATTCTAACCCAGCTATAGCAAATGAATTAATTGTTGGGTAATTTAATCAGATGGCTTGCTGATAAAATTTGAGCAAAGACTTGATGTCCAGCACCTGACAAATTGGTATGGCTTTTTCTGATATGAGAAGACCGTCCAGATGGCCCTGGAATGAAGGATAATATTCAAAATGTTGTTCCCAGAGAATTGGCCAGCTGTATCTCACATGAAAATGCTACTGTGAATTTTCAAAAAAAGCATTAAGTATAATGGAGAATACTGAAGAGAGCATTTAAATGTAATCCATTCACAATTTAGAGTAATTGACTCTGTTGGCAGGAGTTGTCTGAAATTAGGCTTTAATGGGCACAACTGTTAACACATCAATCTCAGACAAACTACATCTAGAACTAAGATGCTAACTTTTTGAAAATTTGCCTTCAGTTTGTTCTTATATCTGATAAATTTCTTGATATTGTTTATAAATTTGCCACCTACAATAAAAAAAACACCTTTCTAAAGAAGTTTTACCCTTACTATTCTGCTGATCAACATCTGCAGGTACTTTAAATCTGTTCAAACATATATAAATATAGTAAAGGTTCAGCAGCTAGGAGCAAAACCCAAACATTGACATTTGTAGTGAGAAGACATTTTTGGATGAGCATTTTCTAACAGGCTTGCAGAAGGGCTGGAAAACTGGAACAAGTCTCACATATTAGAAGCAGCATCAATTTTATATCTCTATGAAGCATTTATGTTTCACATTATCATCTTCCTGGAGTTCACCCATACCCTTCATAGCAGAATTTTGTCCCGCCATCTGACAAAGCTGTACTCATTCCAAGATTATGATCTTTCACATCTGCCAAGGGCTGAACATGTAGCCAGAGAGAAAGGGCTGAATCCTTGAACTTCCCACCACAGCAAAGAAGCAAATTTAAAAGGACCCCAAGGAAGACCCACTAAACCTTCATCACATATCCATCAAAAAGGTGATCATAATCTGAAGTCTATAGGCTAGAATGGTACTAAAGGATAAACAAATAAAACTATTTTGAAGACTTCCATCAAGACAGACAGAATTCAACAAGAAGAGAAGAACTTCATTTTAGTATATGTGCCTAGATTTAAAAGAGGAAAAAATTCTTGAGACACACTAAAAGAATCACATATAATGTCAAAATATGCTTCTATTTTTTACAGGATTAATTCTTCTATAAATAAAAGCTGTATGAAACTTTTCTTTGGTTTGAGTATTCATATAGTGGTTAGATTTCTCTCCTTGTACTCTTCAAAGCCAGATCAGGAAACTTGTTGATTTTAAAATATTTATTCAAATTGATTTGTAGAAACAAATTGACAACAGACTTAAGGATGTCAAGAGCTGCTTATAGATCAGAAAATTTTTAAGAATAAACAAGCTGCAAAATCTCACAAAGAAACCATTATAATCTATAACTATCACTAATTTATTTTCATACCATTCTTCCCTGTTAATATGAATGCGTATATAACCAGCCTGATTCATTCACACACATAGCAAAAAAACACCATCCAAAAATACAAATTTTAGGGCATCAGTAATTAAATTAAATCAGATGCAACAAAATCAGTTTTGTTTATGCTTACCTTATATTGCTTCATGGAACATTTTTTTTAAACAAAATGTAAGGGGTGATGGGTTTTTTACTGTGAGATGGTGCATGGGGCAAATATAATAGACAGTGCTAATTGCAGGAAAACACTGAAACACTAGGCAAAGACTGGTGAATGTATCAGTGGAGGTGGCTGTTAAGGAAAACATCCTTCCTTCCAGGTAGGTATTTCCTAATAGTGGCAAAGATTCACCAATCCTTGCGGTCTACCACTTCAGAAGAAAGAGTATTTTGCTCTGTATGGCAATGAGAATGATATTAAATCATAGGGAGGGAAGGAAAAAGGGAAGGAAGGAATCACTCAATATTCTTCCAAGTCCCTGAAGGTTTTCAGGATGTTCAGAGGTAGAGCAGAAATTGAGAAAATGAAGATTTAAAAGTTATTCAAAACATAACTATTTCAATGGATTTCTTTGGAATTTTGCTTCTCTGCCCCTTCCCCATCTCACGTAGATGCAGGAATCCTCCATATGGTACATGGTAGCATACCAGGAAATTGTCTTGAAGAAAGTTTGGAAATTTAATTGCACAAAATCTACAATGTTTTTTCATCTCCTAACAACTACTTTAAGTATTAGGTGTGTGATATCCTGGGTTTTATGATAAAGGATCATATTGGAATGTGTTGGAGAGGTGTTTGGAAGCTAGACTAAGCAACAAAAATAACAGGAGTACAGGAACAGTCTTTGACTTCTCCCCAGCACTCATCAAAACATTTCCAAAGAAAACACAGAAATGTCTTTTGTGCAAGATTTAACAGCTATGTGTATGTGATGCTTTAAGACTGTGTTCTCTGCAGCAGTTTTGTTCTTTCCAGCTAATAAAATGTATCAGGCAGTCAGAAGAAATTCAGAAAACTGCATGATTTTAATTAAATCCTTTGATAAAGGATTTAATCAGCCTATTTTTTTCTTAATAAAGGATTCTAAAGTGTTTTTTTTAAAAAAATCAATAGGTTCCTGAACAGTTAGTGTGGAAAATTTGGAGCCCAAATCAATCAATAAGCTAGGAGTTAAAGGTATTTTAGTCCTGCCTTAAATGAAAAATCTTTGTGCAGCTTGAGCTACAGTTTGTGTAGAAAGTCTCAGCAATATTGATCTCAAGTGCACATATTTTCCCATGTAAATGTCATTGATGTACATACATTAAAGAACTGCCATGAAACACAAACCTGCTGATAGTATAAAATACTCTTAATATTGAGAATGTGTGCTTTTTACAAAGTTACAGTGATTTTAAAAAAAAAATTGCTATGAACATGGCTGCCAAATATTCTTATTATGCCCTTGCTTTAGAGAATTTGAAAGAGGCACTCATACAGCCTTGATTCCAGAATGGCTGATCTATGACTATCTCTATAGTAATAATAGTACTAATATCATCTCAATAAGAAGTAATATGATGACACTTCCAACAGGATACTTCTGCATTGATTTGCTAACTGTGATCTGAAAGAGGTTTATCTACAGAGGCAGTGCATCAAACTGAGAAATAACTGCCTTATTTATATGAATACTGTGCATACTTATGAGTATGTTTTTGATGTCTTGTTTCTGTAAGAGAGAAGACAAAAAGATGCTGCTAACGGAAACATCAGAAGTGGCAAAAAAATTACAAAGTCACTGATAAGATAAAGGGGAAGGTAGCCTTTGTGGACTGATTTTGCCCTCTCAAGGTCAAGTAGAGAAGACAGAGACATGTACTGACTCCAGGGGATCTGAAACATAAAAAGTGAAGACTCACATTCATCCCAGCTAACTGAAGTAACACTCAACTGAAGTACCTCAGAAATACTATTCTCTCCTGACTGGGAGGACACACATCTTCAAAAAAGCGTTTTCACCTGTCCAAGATCCGCACTGTCCTGTACATATGAGCTGTTTCTCAAACAAAAGTAGTAAAGGATGACTTCACACTCACTGATCTACTCCAGCCAGTGAGATAACTGGCCATTCTATGCTATGCAATTTGGGAAGAGACAGGATAGCAGAGGCAAAGACCTAGATACAAAGGAAGCCGAAACTACTGCAGATCAATTGACTTCTCATGCCTCCAGAAAATGAGGCAAATAGGCACTGAAAGGTACACAAACATGAAAAGAAGGCTACAATCACACAGAATCATCAGAATGAGAGATGGAAATATCAATGTTTTTCACTATCTGGATTGTAATATCTCTAACTGAAAGTTTGTCTTCATGAAAAAAAAACTTGTAAGGAGAGCTGTGTGATCATTGCTTGCTAATGCAGCTGTGAAGCAACAATCTGTAGTTCTACCCAAAGGGAAGGCCAGAAAGCCAAAATGTTGTTATAAGGCACGTGACTTCTGCCTTAAACAGGGCAGACAGCAATTCCAAAGCACTCCTGTAGAGCTTGTTCCCAATGTCAAGTGCATCTGCACTTAAGAGAACCAAGTGCTGAGCTAGTACAAAGCAGTGTAGCTTTGCTGCTTGTAAATGAGCTGTATCATCTTACATAGCTGACTGTCTGCGTGTCCTAACAATTACATTTACAACTGAATGTAAATGTTCTAGCTATAAGTTGCAGCAACTTTCCCCTCATCTTCTGATCCTCTTTCCTTTATGGCAGTTTGAACCCATCCTCTGAATTAAACATCCTCATTAATAGGTATTAAATTAACTCATGAGCAGAGTTCAAACAGAAAAGAGGCTTATGCACACCAGGAAAAGGATGCAGAAAACAGCATAAATATCTGCAATTGTGAGTGAATTTGGTAGGAAGCAGAGAGAGTTCAAAATAGATGTTCTTACTGGCACTGACCTGTTAAAAATGCTTCTTCCTGTTATGAAAAACCCTCAGAAGGAATGAAACTATTTCATCACCATGTTGAATTCTCACAACATATTCCTCAGGTTATGTGCAGAAGAGCTTCATTTTAGATACAGATCTGTCTCTTTCAATTACCAATGCAGACTGCAAAGCATTTTAGCAATGTCACGTGTCAATTTAGCTTCCTAAGTTATCCTAATTGGCTCTTTTTAGAGTTCAGTAACAGCAGGGAAAAGATGATGTTTTTAGCCATCATTAGTGCTTATGCCTTAGCACTACTAAAGCATCTAGCCAGCTCTTAGATAGAATAAAGAGGTAGAAGATTTGATGTTGATGTATACCTGTTTTTAATGTGCTGGGGAGAACCAAGACACTTGAAAGCTCCATTGACCATAATAGCAAGCCTTGTGCAGAGAGCTTCGCATTCTTCCATACTACAAAATAAATCAAGGATAAAAACCAAATTATTAGTAGCGAAAACAATAATAAAAGGGGGAAAATAAATAATTAATAGTATAAGCATTGTTTATATCTAACTTTAGTTAAAGTGAAAGAATCTGGACAGCTGCAAGAACAGGTGCACAAAACCATTGGCTTCAAAGTCTAACAATCAAAGTTGAAACCCTAATCAGGTAATACCAACAGTTATTACCACATGACAGATAGAAGAGAGCCTTCAATCATTACTTATATTTTTATTCCATGTCTAATTGGACAATTCTGGTCAGAATTGTAATAATGGCATCATTACCACAAGCAAATGCCTCATAAGCAGTCTCAGGAATACCACTGAGTGAGTCATTAACTCTGTTATTACCTTTAATATCTGCTTATGATTATTCTAAGCTAAAGGATCAAGAGAAAAGAATAAAGTTTGTTCAGCATTTCTTTTACATAGTACATGGCCTTGAAAAAAGTTACCCTCAGTCTGATTGCAGGATAGATAGAAGAAGATCCAAAACATTACAATGCAAGCAGAATTTAGGAAATGGAAAAGCATCTGAATAGAAAAGCACGGTCCTCCCAGATGTGACTGCTTCAGATGATAAATAATAACTTTGACTTATAAGACTTATGGCAGATGGGCTTCTACCCTACATATTATGCAGAATTGTGTGAGCAGCTCTTTCAAAGAAGCACTTTAGAGAGAAGGAACCAGTCGGGATACACCCATCATCCAAAAGAGGACTCAAAGAGGTTTGGTGCTCCTACAATTCGCTGTGTGCCCTCTCACACCCTTCTGAGACAGCTGAACTAGAGATGTCTTGTGTGCCTCAGCCATGGGCCAGTCCAAATAAAAGTGCTTTGACTGAATGAACTCTGACAATTAAGTACTGTCCTAGGAACAATTATAATACAACAGGGCTGTGGTGAGAACTGCCAAATTGCTATGTCTGAGAGAGACAGGGAGAGGGCTGACACCTTCCCACAAATCAGGAAATTCACTGAGTAACTCCTAATGCTCCCCTTGGCATAACGCTCCCCAGCTGTGGCAAAATTTAAGGCTCTAGGGACAGTCTCTTCCCCAGTTAAACAGAAGTTTTTTCTCTGAACTGTAAGTAAAAATTGTCTCTGAAAAGTAGGTAAACAGTCCTCAAAACCTGATTTTTACTCAGCAAACCCTCTCTATACCTCACACATGTATTTGCTGATATATATAAAAGTTCACTTCATATGTAAAATTCCTGTAGTTGTGCAAGTTAATAATCTCAAAGTCCCAATGGCCTTCAGAAAATAGTATAACTAGTACAAAATAGTTTCTCCTTTCTTCACCCTGGCACAACAATGTGAACAGTATCACTGTACTTATTTTCTGCTTCAAGTCATTCATTTGTAGAGTTAAAAGTGTAGTTAGTACAATTTGATGGATTTGGCTTGTTTGCTTGTTTACTTCACATTACTAATGAGATCACAGGTCTCTTCTTTTTAGCTTGTGTTTGACAATTACAGGTTCTTAATCTGGACTGAAAAGTCAAAGCATATTTTTTCCTGAAAATCACTGAGCTGAATTCACAATGCACAACCCATGTTCCCTAAATGAGTGTGCTAGTAATCAAACTGCTGGCCATCAAACACAGGTACATGATTTTCAAAATATCAGCTTCCATAAATAAAACACTAGAAACTTTTTGGAGAATTTTTCCATCAATAATTGACTAGGCCAACATATATATTTTAAGAATATCTAAAAAAAAAAAAAAAAAAAACAAACTTAAAATAGAAAACATTGGAGAGAGTTTGGCGACGTTCCTTCATTAGTTCATCTATACTTCAAATCTCATTTGGCAAAATGTTTCATTGCTGTTTTAATTTTTGAATTTTGTCTTCTCTGGACATGTTTTCATGTTCTCTCCATTCTCTCCTTCATTCAAAGACATTTTATATATAATTATACATACTATATATGTATTACCTAAGGGAACATTTAATTTATTTAATTTCAGTGTAGATGTTACAAATCAGTACTGATGTTTCCTCCATTAAACCAGTATAGCAGTGACCATATCAGAGAACTGACAAGATATTTAATGTAGATGGACTCTTCTAAGAGGATGGGGTCTCCTACTATTTCCAGTAATGCATAAGAGAACAGCTGATGCATCCCTCTTCAGGATGTCATGGCTTACTCTTTTCATACACTGATGCAAAGCAGAAGCTTAACAAAATCAGAAGGTTTTTTACTCACATGTCCCTTTGTAAGGATTTTTAAGATAGTCAGATACAAAAAAGTAACCTGCTGTTCCATGCAAGAGGAGACACTACAACATGGAGTAAAAAGAGCATGGAAAAAGAAGAATAAAACACATCATCTTTGTCATGCCTGCAGCCCCTTGAGCAACACCCCACTCTTTAAAAATTAAATATGAAAAATATTTGGGTTTTAAATAGGTTCCTTTTTCATGGATAGGAAGGAATTGCCATAATAAAATTTCAAGACTTTATCTGCGTTTCACAGCAAAGTGGGCATGTCTTCAGAATACACTCCTCTGCAGCACAGGGATAGTGGCTGCTGGGATGAGGGCTTTACCTGTGAGATGTCAGCACAGCTGCACAGCCATCCTGAACTTCCTTCAGGATAGCTTTCCAAAGATAGCGTTTAGAGCAGGGATCCATCCCAGAGCTGGGCTCATCCTACAGGGAAAATGAAAATGAAACAGCAGCATGGAAAAGAGAGACTTGCAAGTGGTTTTTCTCACTTTCTGGAAGGGTTTGGTGACTATTTCTGATCTGCATGCACATTTGTCATGAGCAAAACAACTGGAGAAGTCCTATAGCTCCCAGATGTCTACACTGCCCATCCTATATCCAAGTGTTTGATAAAATGTTTGGATTTGACATCCTACACCAGTTACTCTGCCCTTTTAAGAGGAATTTTCACCCACAGTGGAGAGAATTCACAGGATTAAATAACTCAGTGCAAGCCAACTGCCAAACCCATTTCCCATTTGGATGGCTTTCATGGAGAAGGACGTGTTGCTACAAAATCTGCAGTTACCCTTCTTATCTATTCCTCCTTTTCCCACTAAATCAAATTTTTACTTTGTCCACTCATGGAAACAAAAGTAATTAAATTTGATTGACAAATCCACTCTCTGTTACTGCAAAACTAGGAAGAAGGAAACTCTTCCAGTTGCAGTGGAGTGTCAGCACCTGTTAGATAGATATGGCTTTGGCCTAAGTATTTTCAGCAAGGAATTCCAGCTGAAACCTGGAAGCAAACTTTTCAGGAAACAAAGCACACAAAACATCCAGTTTGAAGCTAATTTTAATGCTTCACTACCCGTGTCAGAGGTTAAAAAATTCACTTCAGTCTCCCATTATCTGTGGATTGCTAACAAAGAAAACCTAAAAAGCAATAAACATAAAGCAACCCACAATAGTGCTCAAATTAATAGCTATGATCCTGGATGCAATTTAGAAGCAGATTCAGTAGTTTATAGTGGTGTTGTTGCTTTCAGACAAAATAATAATTAAAAAAAACTCCTTTTAAAATACTGAAAAACTTCTTTAAAATCTGCTAGCTTTCTAAAGACAACAAATGTTTTACAGAATTTTACATGTTTAGATATTTTTCTTTCCTCTTTTCATTCTATATGCAGCAGTCTGTGCCCTGCAGCAAGAAGTAGGCTGAAATGGATACTTGCAGTGGTACACTGTCATAAAGACATTCAAAATCAGTTGGAGCATTTCCTAAGATCAGGAAAAAACACTGATTTAAGATAATCTCCTTTTACTAACTGAACCAGGGTCATTTAAAGCATAAAATGCAAACAAAATATCTTTGCTTAGAAGTGAAGTAATGGTAGGCAGTTAGAGGCAGCAAAATGAGTCTAATCTTCTGAAACACCAACCCCAGTGATAAGTTTTATCTGGTTCAACTTAGCCTGCAGTCTCCTCCTGGATGCCCTGGTTTCCCCCTCAACTCTGAGGAGCAGCTTTCCTACCCCTACCTGTTTTAAAAGGTTTATTGCACTACTGAGCTCTTCCCAGTCAAGTTTTAAGAAAGCAATGTTCAATATTCTCTATTGAAACAACAGGCAATGGTAGGAAAGAGAGCATAGTGTCATAATGATGCAGTTCTCAAAGCTTTGTAGCTTTCAATCCCCGATCTTCAATATAAAAGGCATTGTTTACACTGCAGTGGTCAGTGTCAGGCCTAAATGGGCAGTAGTATGCAAGAACCAAAACAACCAGGGATAAGTAATTCAAATTAATGTAATTCATAACTATTACTTGATTGTGCGACTTGTGAATGGAACAAAATGTAAGAACTAGCCAGATTTATTAAATAAACACAACCAAGCAAGAATGAGGAGTACCCTGAAAGAACATAGGTCAATTAAACATATATTTGGACCACGGAATACTACAATTGTATTTGTGTTTAGGGCTTTTTTTTTTTCCTGCTTATCCAATTGCTTCAAGGAAGAAAAAAAAAAGGGAAAAAAGTTCATTTACTATTTTTGTGAGCACTGGAGAATAAAATTAAAGAAATTCATATAGCAGAACAAAGAAGATGCTTGTACATCTGTGAATCAATTATTCCCTGACTGATCAGGAAACTACCTGATTTTCTTCAGAGCAACATACAAGACAACAAAATTCAATATAGCCCATTTTCAGAAGCACAATATTACTTTTACTCACCAATAAAAGTATTTGGGGTTTACCGATTAAAGCCACTGCAGTAGAGAGCTTCCTTTTTGTGCCAGCACTGTAGGTTCCCACCAGTTTGTCAGCATGGGCATTGAGGTGTAACCGGTAAACAAGGTCCTCTGCAACCTGTGGTTTGCAAATTTGAAAGCCAACAAAGATGAGCGAGATTAAGTAACATTTGTGCATAGATTGAAAGATTCTGTTTGTGGGTATTAAGAAAATGTACGTGTTGTTTCCCTGTTTACCCACACTTGCTGTATATTATTACTTTTGAATCATAAACACAGACAAAAAGCTGCTCTGGAGCTCTTTCGTTCTTCAAAAATGATAATGATTTTCTCATATAAAAATCTGGCTTTGTCACTGCTCAGCACAATCATTTGTATTTGGTTTGTGTCCATGGATCAATGATCTAAAATGTCTTTCATTTCAACTTATTCTCCACTATTTATTTGATCAAATACCTATGCATCTGAAAATTCAAGCTAAAAAATTCTCCATCAGCTACAAAAAAAGATGAAAATGTCAGAAAAGCAAGTCACAGTTGCTGATTTAGAATTTCTTTAAGACAAAACGTACAGGATTAAATTAATATAACCTTTGTAATAACTGAGAGGTGTAAGTTGATGCTAGCTGGATTGGTTTTAATTGCTTTAACAAGAATGTATGATCTGACCAAGCTGGGAAGGCATGTGAGCACAGCTGGAGGCAACACTCATGCTGTCCCCTATGGTCTTTCTTCTTTACCCTGTCAGGGACAGTTCTGACATACAAGACTCCCTAAAATACTGGGGCTAGAGAATATTAAACGTAGCAATAACCTCAATCCATCTATATCAGCTACTACTGCTGGACCATCCAAGGAAATATTGCTCAAAACCATGAGGGACACAGCAGCAACTTCTCTACTTGCTGCTGCCAAATGCAACCTGCAAAGCAGCAGGTGTTTGGCATAGACTCCTGGGGGGCTGTGCCATCAGGGGATGATCAGCTTTGTAACAGAGCAAGTGCATCTTCTACCTGTGGGTAGGACAGCTGGAAGAGTCTTGTAAAACAAGGAGTTGCATGGTGCTCCTACTGCCCAGTGTTAACTGCCAGAGCACCCCCAGCTGTATGTTCATTCTCTTTGCTTCCTCTATACTACCTTCAGCAAAAAGCAAGGAGGGATTTGAAGGCTTAATCATATCAGATGGACAGTCTCCAATTAATTTGAAATTCCAGCAGAAATAAAGAATTCAATAAATAATATTGTGAATTAATATTCACTATCTATCATAGGCAAACTGCCAGAAGCGTAATACTACATTCTATAAGAGAGTTTCACCTTTGGAAATGATCAAGATATTCAAGATCCTTTCAGCAAGATTTTTCAAGTGATACTTATAAAAAGAAAGAGACATCTCTGAGACTAAGTTGTCTGTAAGAAGAAACAATGCTGCAGTGGTGAGAATCTACAGTATTTTTGTGATGATCCTTGGACTAGTATCCATAGTCACTGTGTTTGGGGTACCTGGATGTATATATAACCTGACAGCAGTACATGGTCTCATACAAAAGCCACATTTCAGAAATATTGCTCTGTTTACATTAGATGCAGAGAGGGTTTAAAAAAAAAACAACATAACAACTGTTAAACTAGCCACAGGTAATATTTTACTGAAAAGTTCAAGGCTTCTGCTGTATCAAAGTTAATTCACAGTAATTTACTTCCAATTAGAGATTATAGCTGTGGCTTCAAAAATGGTTAATCACCTAAGCTATATTCTAAAATAAGACAGCTGAGCTTTGTATCAATATGTGGGTTTTTCCCACTTCCAAATATAGGTCTCATTATACATCCAAGCAACACACAAAGTGAAGTCCTCTAAAGAGGACAGCTTATCCTGTCTAAAAAACTGACTTGAGTGCTATCACTGGGATGCTATGAATGTCAGTGACTAAAGGATTATCCTCCTACATACTGACCAACAATCAGCCAAATTACACAGAAAAGCTCATAAGAATTTAAGATCGGAAAGTGAAAAAATATGCAATTACATGTTTACACCAGATATAAGTTTTAAACTACAATACACTTCAAGAGTTATTAAAAAATAATCAAGAGAGGACTATGCATCACAGCTGAAATGTAGTCAAAACTATTTTTTAGCTATGACTAGAACCACTTTTTCTAAGACTGCTCTGAAGTATCATCTAAAGTCAGCAAAATGCCTTTTTTAAAAGAGACAATGAATTCTGCATGGGGAAGAATTTAGAAGGTCAAGGAACAGTGCCAGAGAGAGAAGAAAGTAACCATTCAAGTTAGGTGTGCCTTCTTGTAGTCAGTAGCTCCCAAGGAGACTCAAATCGTGTCAGGTATGAACATAAAGCTCCTTGTAGGGAGCAACATTAAAAAGAACTAACTTTGCAAGATTTGTAATTCCTCACATAGAATTCTCCTCTCTCTGGTGTGTGCTCAAGCATTCAGCATGACTAAACAGTCTCCTGTTTCATAAAAGGAGATATAGCTGGCAAGCATCCTGCTATAGAAATTTTTAAAGAAAAGGTTTAAAAGCTAAATAGGTAAAAAGACAGGGGTGGGAATCATATCATAGTACCCATTTTGCTGCTACTTTAAATGTGGAGAGCTTCCAAGATAAACCTTGCAGATCATCACAGTGCACAACACAATCTGGCCTGATATCTAGCTATGCTCCTTTGGTGAAAAACACATCAAATTAGAACTGATTTGGAGCTGAATCACATCAGCAACATAAGGGCAAAGGAAAGGGCCAGCTTTCTTATTCCTAAATATTTCCTGGTTGCACCTAAAAAAGTCTCCTATTTCTGTGACCCTCCTCAACTCATACATTTCAAAAGAGCACTGTAGATTATGGTTCAGCAAATCTAAGAATATAGAGCTCAATCTCCTTTGAAGAGATGACCCCAGATTTTTTCTTTAATGTATAAGATTTCCAGTAATGTTTCAACTTCATCAATAATACCTAAGCAATAACTAAACAGTAATTTGAATGAAATTAGAAATATTACAAATTAGGTATATATTACATTTTAGCTATTTTGTAGAGGAGCCTAAATATCTCGATTATGACCTCATTTGTCTGTATAGCCTGTGGTTTGCATCATAGCACACTGTAAAATAAATACAAAAATCCCTCTTAAACGACTTTAAATGGAAGTCAGACTTGAGCATGTGATCAATCTTCTTCATACACACATTTATGCCAGAGAATTACAGTTCTAATGGTTTCCTTCCTGTAGAGAATGTGAGCTATATAAAAAGAACCTTCTCTCCCTCTTTGTCATATTCACCGTGATGCTCTATTTGAATAATGTTTCAATGACCTTCACCAGCAAAGAACGAGGAAATACCTCAATTCCTTAGCAAGTTTGTAACATTGAGGCCAAAGGCAAAAGCTACAGTTATATGCCAATATATACATTGTAAGCACACTTGAACCATGAAAATATTTAAAGTCGATTCATGGCTGTAATAATGTAATAAAAACTTTTTCCTTCCTTCCTCCCCATACCAGCAGTAAAAATTGTAACAGATTTCACATCTATCAGCTAGATATTTCCCTATTTTCCAATATTTCTTAAAACTCTTTACTTTTTTCCTCATCAATTGTAATATATTTAGCCAAAGATTTTCCCCAAAAATTAATTTAGTCTAGTCCATCTAGCTTTAGAACAGGCATTGGAATGAGCCCACATGCTTTTGCACACACGCAAAAAGTTATCTTATAGTCTCTTCTGGAGCATCTGTGCCCATGGTCTCCCAAAACAGTCATGGTCTCCTCCATCCATCAGGGAACTAAAAGGTACATCCGTTCCACTGAAAAGCAATAATTACGTAACCATTACTGCCTATGGTTTTCCATGGCCTTTAAAAATTACCTCTAATATTCAAGTAAAAAATTAAGAAGTGTTAAGGACTCTCAGTCTGTGTGGCTTCCAGAAAAACTTGGAGATAGTGAAGACTCAATCTATTGAAAGACTAGGATCATCATAGTGTTTCTCTTAACTTGAAAGGTTGTATCCATCAGTGTATGTTTTCATCATTGCTGACACAATAAATGTGAATCTTTTTGCTATTTATTTAAACAAATCCTCATAAAGCAAATCAGACCCAATGTTGAAAATGTGTATCATACCCATTATAAATGATAATAAACATGGATTGAATTCTAGAGTAATCTGAAAAATAACTTTATATGTCCAAAGCAGTAATTCAAAGTGTCAGCTTCTGAGTAAGTTGTTACAGTGTAGTTTGAATATCCTAAATAGGAATCATTCATCAATTCCACACAAAACAGTTTTGTGCGGCTTTCAAGTAAATTCAGAATTGTTAGATTTCTTACATTTGGAAAGTGTAAATCAATGGTCAAGTTTCTGGGGAACAATATTTTTTACCCCTAAATCTTATAAAATGATACAAACTAATTCTGCTTGGGGTCCAAAAAAAATTTAACATACAAAGAATTAATGAATTTACAGATTCCCATTTCCACCAGCTATAGAATATAACATGTAAGGAAATCACTGAGATTCTAGAATCAGAGCAAAATCTTCCTGGAGAGTAAATGAAGAGAGAAAGCATACTGATATTCCAAAAAGTTACCTCAGAAGACCTGATAAAGCTTGAGATTTGCAACAGAAGTTTTAATGCTAATGAGGGATGCCATTTGATGCTCTGCTAACGTTTTTAATTTTTAAAAAAGCTGAGTGCTGTATTTTGGAACTAACTGAAATCTAGGAAGTTAATATAGTAAAGAAATAAAAATTAAAATTAGAAGTGCTATACTTAATCAGTATCCTTCTAAATAACCTAAAAGCTTTGCTCTGATTTTTCTAATTTTGAACAAAAATTTTCAGAGCAGATTTGTGAAGGATAACAAAACTTCACATTACATGCAAAGCTTAACATTGGTAGTAAATGACCCATTTTTCTCCTCCTTTCCCATTCATTTAATTACTGTTTTGGAGCATTAAGTGCACTCAACTTTATATCAGGCACTTAACTCCTGCTGCTGATAAATCCGTCTAGCAAAGGATTTGGTCCTTGAAGTTAGTGCTTCAATAGACAACTTCAGCAGCAACACAACCTGTAAGTCACCTGCCTGCTCACGAATTTCTTAAAAAACAAAGTGAATGTATGTTTCTTTCCTTATCAAACCAATGTACTCTCTAGAACATATGTGTCTGTGCATATTAGTGTAATTGGTCACCAGTAAATATTCAGAGGCAGGCTTGGAGTACTGTATCCTAGACAGGAGGGAGTGATGAGAAAATAACAGCTTACGTTTCCATACAGCTGCTCCTGTAAAGCATTCCAAAGCCTTGTTTTCTTTATAGGCAGATAGAATGCTCACTTTCTCCAGGCACCAGCCATTTCTGAGTTGAAGCACAGCAGCTGTTGAGTGCTTGACAGCAGTGCCACACAGTTAGAAGGGCACACTGACAAAAACATTTGTTTTCCTCTGAGATAGCTGCATTTCAGTTTTGATGGAAGCAAACCAGAGCAGCTAAATGTTATTTGCAGGAGCGCTTTGATGCCTTCATCTCAAGCATATGGCAGCAAAGTCTTGTCTGCAATCTATGCAGACAAAAAAATAAGACAATTGAAAGGAAGAATGATCTCTCTTACAAATGTGATGCTAAGGAGGACTGACTATAAAGAATAGTCTAAGCCTATATCTAAATCATCAGAGGTCCAGGAATGTTAACATTTGTTTTCTCTCTGCACACAGTAACATAACTACTATCTAAATGAATGATTTTCATCCTTTTAAGAGGGACATGTATGTGACATACCATACCACTTGAGGAACTCTTTCCTAGCCCCTATGGAGGACCTGCCACTTAATGGAGAAAACAGGTAATAACAGTTGAGGGCTTAGTGCAATAACAAGAATCTCTTGATATATTTCTTTTGGATGAAGGGAAAAATATGCAAGTTTTCAGTAGTCTGCTAGTAGTCTGAAGTAAAAATTAACACAAATAAGTTGTGAAGGGTAAACAATCAAACAAAAGACTATATGATAATTTCTGAGCAGTCTGTAGGTAACGTTGTTAAAACAGGCTTTGTCCTGGACAATGGATACTGCCCAAGACAAGGGGCAAAGACTTGCAAGAACCAATTATTTCCCCAGGCTTTCATCCAAAAATACCCAAATGATCAGCTTAAGACCATAATAATTCAAAATATTGCCTGTCCTGATGAATAGTCAATGTTCCTTACAGGAATCATAGTTTTTTTCTGAAATGGCTCCTATCATCTGGGGAAAAAGAAAACAGGCTGCAGACAACCAGAAAGCAGTCCTCTCACACAGTCAAGGAACTGTTTGCAAACCACTTATTAGAACCTGAGGCAACAGCCAGATAAATGCTGGGTAGTCAGGAAAAAAAAAAAAAGATATTTCAGTTCATACGGTTTTGCTTCTGGAAAAATGAAAGGAAAACAACAAGTAGTATTCTGGAGGTTACGAGGTCAGTGCTAGAGGAATAGCTACTACTTCGGGCCAATCTATACAGAAGGAATTGACAGATACTAATTTCATATCACACTACAGTTTTCTCATATTAATAGAGATGCAATTAAGCAGAAAAGACTGAGCAGCTCAAGTCAGGTCACATTGTAAACTTCCATCTGCTGATAAAGAAAACCTCCCGTATTTTACACTGTATCTGTTTCATACTTAATTCCTGGTATTGGCTGACTGGTAGCCTCATAACAGAAAAAAGAGCTCAGTCTACTGATCAGCACAGCTACACCTGTATCTGTAAATCCAAGAGCTCCCAGTGATACTCCCAGATATTGTCAGCTTCTATGCTAGTAAGCTCTCAAAGCATTTTCTTTGGCCTGTTCTCCTTGGACAACCCCAAGCTTTGTGTGGCAGCTGGAGCATTTAAGAGACTGCTCCCATTTTGTGAAGTTTGAGACAGCAGAGCGCTGGCAGCTCCTATCCCAGCACCCAGGTGTTTCATTTATTTATACAGAATCCTACAACAATTTTTAGTTCCTTCAAAGTTACACCGTATCTCTGAAGAAAACCTTCAAGGTTAAATTGTATCTCTGAAGAAAAGAGTTTTCAGAGGTACAAGACTCCAAATGTGGTATTCTCTCAGAGTTCTTTAAGTGTGACAGTGAAGGCATTCAATCATTCATAAATTCAATTTCTTTTAGGGTTTTTGTGCCTGAGATTTCATTTGCAATAATGTTAATTTACTATATGCAGTGACGTTGTGTTTTGAACAGGCGTAATAGACAGGAAAAAAACCCACATTATTTAAATAAAATTGTGGTAGTGAAAAACCTTATTACTAAAGTTGTTAAGATGAAATATTAGATGGTTTTTCATATTTAAAAGGTACAATTTTTCTATAAACCCCACAGTCCAGCTTGGCAATAGGTCTCTCTGCAAATCTGTTTTGGACTTACCTTATGGATATTCTGCTTTGGAATTCCACGCAGTGTGCAGTAATAATAAAGATGCTCCCAACCTGTTAAAAGTTCATCCAGGGCATCTTTCTGTGGACAATATCCAATAAGAATACCTTCAGAGCTAGCAGAGAGTATATCCATTTCAGATCTGTTTAAACAAAAAGAAAAAGATTTGAATTTTTTTTTAAAAATCCCATGGCGGCCCTGAATTTTACCCTTGGGACACAAGACAAACACACAGAAGCTCAATACTGCAGATAGAGTTTGAGTCTCTTTGCCATGGTTACTTAATTCAGCACCACCCACACACAACGCACACTTTTTGTCCCTTTTGGGTTAGCACAGCCACCAGCATGTCACTGTTGTGACAGCATGTGTGTCAAGGTCAACAGACCAACACATGAAGAAGCAACGCCCATGAGAATGCTCACCAGTTTTACTTCTCTTATCTTTTTGGCAGTACCTGCTCTAAGGAGGCACATTTCAAACCATACATTGCTCATATAGGATATTATACTATATACAGTACTATATTCGTATCAATCACATTGAATAATGAAGAGGAAGGACTTGAGAGAGAGGGAAATGCGGCTGTGTATTCTTTGTGTGTCTATGACCACACATGTGTGCATTCTCTAAACAAGAGTAAAACAAAACACAGGATATTAAAGCCAAGTAACTTAAAAGAAAATACAGGAAAAAGTATAAAATTATCCTGATTTAAGAGACTTTGGCCTTCACTTTGTAGCTCTACAGCATTACTTGAAATTACATTCATTGCTAAGAAGTAAGCTTGATTGCAAGGGTGTCTCATTACCCATAATGACACTAAATCTATCCTATTTATTCCAACATCTAATTCAACACTCAATGATGCTAATTTACATGTACAGAAAGACCTGTCAAAATGAAGATACTTAATAATAAAAAAATCTGAGCTTTCAAAGAAAAAAGTTTTCAAAAGATTCTGAGCACCAGAATGCTTTTCCTCTTAGTGGTTTTCTACATTTCTGATTAAAAGAGCTAAATATATGATTAATCATTTAGACACAAAGTAAATGCATTAACTGCAGGATCTACAAATACCAGCACTAGTGAAAATATAAATATGTATCTCCTGTTAACAAGATTCAGGAGTCTGAGGAGAAAAAAAATCTGCATTTTACATAATGAACTACAGCATGAAAATATATTTTAATGCTTTCAAAGGATAAATTAACATGATTATGACAAACCTTCTGTGGACTAAATAGAATGGTCCTTTGCTGTTAATGGCAAAGATACAAAATCATGGTATCTTGGTCAGTTTGGATGGTGCTATTTAAGTTAGCTGCCTGTAGACCCCTCTCTAAACAGTGAGTTAGCAAAAGGTAGAAGGGTGATAAGGGGAATAGGATAATAGAAGTGTTTCTCATTAATTTATACCCACTTATAGGACATTTTCAATGAAGCATATACAGAATTTTTACTCTCACAGTTTCCAACCATACCTATGCCAAAAAAATCCTTTTTCTATAGTCATCTTTACCATAAGATATTGATTGAATAATGCTGATCTTTTTGTATAACCAGTCAGAAGCAGTAGATTCCTTATTTAATTAATTCCAACACAGCAAAATACTATTTGCATTGAAATGCTCTCTAGATGCTGTCAAACATATATGTGTCTGAGGTTTTTTTTTGCTAGGAAGATTCATGTACAAGGTTTACTTTTGGTGCAGCTAATGTCTTTTGAGAAACGAGACTGGACTTTTGGTAATATGCCAAGTTCAGTCAGAAGAGAACAAATCACACTCAGGGGTAATTTCAGGGACATTTACTCAGCACGAACCCTGTAGCTGGACAGAAACATCTTTTCTGCAATGGGCTCCTACCATGAAGAACAAAAAGTTAAATATGGACAGCTGCAAAAAAACAACAGACACTTAATGTTCTTTAGCTAAAAATATATTAGAGCGCCCTTATTCAGTTTGCATCATGAAATATAAAGTGTCCTCAATGCTAATTGTGCACACAGGATTCTAGTCCTCTGCCTATGTAAAGCACCCAGTCCTAGGTGAACAGTATCCTACCCACTGACCTTTAGGTTTCATAAAGTGAAGGCAAAGTGAGAATACATCATGTAATATTCTTACTCAGTTTTGTCCCTTATTTTGCAACTTCATACATTAGTGCTGACCCTGGACACTTCAAGGCTTCCCATTAACACAGAGATTCCACTGTATTCACTAAAGAACTCATGGACCTTTCCACCTCACTCCTTCCCCTCAGCTCTGTATCTGTCAAATCAAAAACAATCCAACCAGAAGACCAAAAAAAATTAAAAGCCATATTTTAAACAGATGATTTTTAATAATGTGCAGTATAATGCCTCTTCTTCCCTCATCAACATCACAGAGGAGATTTCCAAATCTGGATATTATCACTCAGATTTTTTAGCCAGGTCCTAAGCTTTTTTCTGAAGATATAAATATTTTTTTTTAAATATATTAAAGAAAAACACATTATAATTTTTAATTATAGTAGATGTTGTATAACAGAAAACAAGCTCCCATCTTAAGAAATTTACTTTCCTTGAAATTCAGTCAATCTCTCAGATTTAATTTTTTATGGATCTAAAAAGTACATTTAAAGTCGTGTGACATGATACCAGAAAATCTTCTGTTAATGATATACTGTAAATACTTTTCCCTTTTCTTTTTTTAATTTTTGATTTGATTCTTTAAACTGATTATAATCCTTTTCTTCCTTAACAGACATCATCATATACACTATTATCAGAATCAAATTAGAAATATATATTTTTTAATATTTTTTGAAGAGTAATTAGCATGCAGCAAAATGTTGATTCTCTTTTTCTCTAGCTAGAGAAAAACAGCTGTTTGTTTTCTGCCCTATTATTATCAGGATGCCAGATTTTTTAACGAGACTATTCACATTATAAACAAGACATACAGGAGAGAAAAATCAGCTCATGTTATAAGTAGAGAGAAAGAATATGTAAGTATGAATAGCAACCCCTCTCAGGCTTTTGTCCTTAGTACAGTAGGCACAATGAAATCTTGTGTAATACCTAAAAACTACAGGGAGGAAAACAGGCTTTTACACTAATACACGACTTTCTGTATATTTATAATAACACAGTGTACTTGTTATCTTTAAATTCTATTAGTAATTTTTGATTATATCATCTGATCAAGTTAAGATATAAAACATTTTCTCCTTCATTTTTCAACTACATACTTATGCTCAGTCAATACTTCCCCTTGTTAGTTGTTTTCCTTTAGAGTGAACAGCTGCAACAAATGACATCACCAGAATATTTCCAGAAATCTTTATATTTTAAATATAGTCCTAAAGTTGCAGAATTGCACTTATAGAACTCCTTTAGAAATGGTCAACAGAACATCTGGCATCCTCAAAAAAGCCCAGTGGAGTCTATTGCACTTGAAGTATGGAAGATTTTCTATTCTATCCCTGTCTAAGTACTTTGGTGAGAATCATGATATTTTAGTGCAAGACATCCTGAGAAAACATCCAGGACTCAATAAGACTTTCCTCACTATGGAGTGCTTATCTCATAGTTTTGTACTATTGAGGAAAGAAACTTGACAGACTTTCAAGATACTGGGTCCATAAACTTAAATCAGAGAACTGAAAATTTTTGATTCAAAGTTGTTCCTCCACTGACCATTTCAAGGCTTTTAAAACTAATCTATTTATTCTGAGTACTTAAAGAAAGCCCTGCAATCTGATTACAGGTTATATAGGGCTGGCATGGGGCACTCCAGTCAGAAAGCCTTTGTTGACACTGAAAAGACACATAGCCACTGAGGTGAGAGAGTATGATCTTGGACAAATACCTGTTTCCATCTCCTCTATAAACTGGACCTGCAGTTCCCAGAAGGCCAGAGTGGCTATTACAAAACTAGATTTGGATCTTGTTTGTTACAATGGTTACCACCAACATAGCTTATAGGTGGTTATGGGCTGGCATTCAAAGATAAACCTCAGTGTTGGGTATCCAGAGACAACTTAGTATCCCTGATATCAGTCTTATGGCTGGTTTTGGAAAAACTATTTTGCTTTTGGCCCCACTGTGCACTTTGTTTCACTTTTATATGCTTTTTCTGCAGTTTTTGAATGCAATTAAATGCAGTGATATATATGGTACTTACAATACCACATATCTCTTCTGCAGAGAGATAAATTCCATTAATTAGTCAAAATGAAATATAAATTTACAAATTACAGAAGTACTTAGACATTTCATTGTACTCATAACTGCACATTCAATTCAGTGCATACTAATACTCAATTAACATTACAAAAAAATCAAGGTTAAAATGTAATTAATGTAACTATAGTCTCAGTATAATTAAACTAATTATACTGATATACAGTGTAAAAACAGCCATTTCAGCCATTATAGTGATGTAAATTTATTCTTCCTTTCAAGTTAAGCTATTTGAACTACATTTTTAATTATTTATCAGGCTGAATATCATACCTATCAAGAGCTGAAGTTCTATCTGTAAAGAAATATTTTACTTTTCCCTCTTTGTAGAGCAGTTCTTTGGTCTTATGACTTTGTAATCGAACAGCTGAGATGACTAACACTTAATTCAAATAGGATGGGGAATTGCTGTCATGGAGGATCTCTGTGCAGAAGGAAGATGGAAATTCATGGGAGATAAATTAATTACACAAGGAGGACTGCCAAATGCTTCAGTACTTGAAGGAGCAACTTATGAACAAGATGTCACCTGGTTTACCTATTTTTTTTGCATATGAATCCCACTACACTCTAAGTATGAACTTAAAGTCATCTCTGTTCAGCAAAGTACAGAAGAAAAGATTGCAAAATAGAGGGCACCAAAAAGGCAAACAACCACCAGTCACAGTATTCCTTATTTTACATTGACCTTGCCATGACACTTAAAAGGATTTTGACACTTTCTCTTCAAAGCTGTGTTTAGCTCTTGCCACTTGAGAGAGGTTTATGACAGAGTCACTAAAGAGGATTTAAATACAAGTATAGAAAGGGGAAGAAAACAAAGCTTGGCCAAAGTACACACAAACACAAAAAAGTGGAACAGATGTACAATATCTGCTGATACATTAGCCCAGCAGACATTCAAAGACTATGAAGACTCACTTTGTTCTCCTTTGTTATACCACTTTGTTAAGTGTCAGCTTTCCTTTGTACATATTTAATGCAGACCTTACTTCTTCAAGCTATTTGACAGAAAAAGTAACTACAATAATGTTTACAGTTTCATACACTACCCTTCATTTAGACAGCTCCCACATTGGTAGCAATCTAGTTATGGCAGTAGAGCCAAGTATGAGATAATTTTAGTCCATTTTTACTCTTGTAGAGCTACAGCTGTGCTAGAGAGAACAAAAAGAAGTCTTCTAACTGTCAAGCAGACCATGCAGTTAATTATTAAACATATTTGAGGTTCACAACTCTTTAAAAGCCTGTTGGTCTCTTAATGTCTTATGAAACCATACTTTCTAAATACAAGTAACAAATGTTATTAAAATAAGCTACTTTCTATCAATTACCCTTTTTGCTTTTGATATTTCTGTCTCTTATTAAAGGTATTGGTGGTACTTTGCTATCACTATTTTGTTTCCAAGCCTTCTGAAGTAATTGTTTCAATACTGCTTGTTCCTTTGGCACTTTTCAATACTGAGGTGGCAAATATCCCTAATGTGGAGATGCACTCTCTAGAAGCTAATTACTTCTCTGTTTCATTTGCACAGATATGTCACTGATAACAGCAATATTAATGAGGTACACAAAACAGTAAAAAAGTAAAATCCCCTGTTTATTATCTTCACAAGATTAGCTGTGATTGGTGATAAATTCCTATTATTTACCTGACTGAACTCATTTAATCACATAACAGTAACAACTAGAACGGGCCTGCAAAGGTTATATAAGTTGCCCAAAACATTTTCTGCAGAGGGATATGAAAATTTAAAAAAAACCCCAGGTTTTTGTAGACTGCTCAGCTTGTATACTATAAATGTGCATTGGTCACACAAATTGTAGGATACAAAGTTCAGGAACATAATGTATTTAAAATATCTACTTCATTTGTTGTGTATCAAAAGGAGAAAACCCCAATAAAAGCAGATCAGAAGGTTTCCCGCCCCCTAAAATTGTTTCCCACCAAAGAAGGCCAGGAAAAACCAATTTGCAGAAAAGATGAAGTTGGCTCTAGCATTTAACAAACATTCCCACTTAACGAGACCCTGACTTATGAATCCCTGTGATACTGAAAACTAGCATACATAATACCTAGCTTCTATGGATTTTATTAGCTTTTGTTATGAAAACAGACATAGATCTCTTTCAGATTCTTAGGAATAAGCTCTTTTTTTTTTTTTAAATTAAGCGTTTACAAACAACAAAACCAGAGGCCAACAATCTTTTAAAAGTACCTGAAGATGTAATGAATCTGCTCTTATGCCCTGTTAAAAAGGAATTTCCTTCTCAGAAGTATATCTTTTACATTTCTTTGAGATTATAGCAGCAGTTCCTTGAATACAACTTGATTATTGTCTCTTCTCTATAACCCCCTGCACTTCCAAGATGTTTTATGTTGACCTTTCAAAAATTCTACTTGGCATTTAACTTAATCCTTTGAAAAATTCCATCTTCCATTTTTAGAATTCACGTTGTTCCAAGGTACAATAGCTGTCCAATAAAATTCAAGGCCATTATCAGTACATCTGCCTCAAAAAGACACCCCTGACTTCATTTTAAATTCAGTATCCATCAGGAAAATATATGCATGGATTTGTTTGGGCTTTTTCTTTGGTTACTGTTTTTAAATTTGTTTTTTAAACCAGAAAGTTTCAAGTATAATTTTTCAAGGAAATGAAAACAGTTACGAATTACGGATTTTCTGCGTGTAATAAAATTATTTAGGTTCTCCAATGTTTATGATAGTAATTTTACATACTATTATATTTAATTATTTGATCATGAAGAATATATCATCAAGGTAGGGCTAGATTAGACATTAGGAAGAAATTCTTTATTGTGAGGGTGGTGAGTCACAGGAACAGGTTGCCCTGAGAAACTGTGACTGCCACATCCCTGGAAGTGTTCAAGGTTAGATGTAGCTTTGATTAAGTTGATCTAGTGGAAAGTGTCCCTGCCCATGGAGGGAGGTTGCAACTACATGATCTTAAAGGTTTCTTCCAACCCAAAGCATTTTATGATTCTGTAAGGGATCCATCAAACTACAGTGTCTGGTCCTTTCACGGTGACAGAGGACAAAAGAGGTATTCTTTCCAGTCAAGTCCAAAAGAGGTGGGATCTACATTTAAGCTGTGTTATTCATCAGGTATAGGTATTAGAGGTAATGTGTTCATGGAATGTCCTTCATGGCATAAATTATTAAAAAAAAAATTTGGTTCTGCTGGCCAAGAAATATTCTGCAGCTGAGAACAGCAGCTGCTTTCTTCCGCTGACTGTAGTCTCTGCGCCAGGAACACCAGGCTTCTGAGTACACTACCAGAGTAAGGAAAGGAGAACCCCTCTTACCATAATATCCCCCTTCCTGAGTCATAGCTGAGTCATAAGTGCAAATCCACCTAAAATTCCTTGCAATTAGTAATTTTGGTGATTCTTAGCTGCTGAGGAATGGTTCTCCAGACCTGCTGGGGTTACCACATCACCTCTGGAAGAGCCAAAATTGCCTCTTAGTGATTTTGAGGAGTACAACAACACAATGCACCATGATCTGCTCAACAGCAGTTTCCAAAACATGAAGCAAGGAACGAAGTCAGGAGGGACATAAATTTCTTCTCACAGCCTCAAATTGTTTGATTCTCTAAGTTTAGCTACTGTGTAATAGCAGCTCTTGCTTAAGATTGCCTTCTTGAATTAGTATTAAGCTTTGAAAACTTGGGAATGTGGGATTTACACTCACTTCAACCTCTGTAAACACAAAAAATCCATAAATTCGATTGACATCATCATAATACCAGGTGATAATTAATGTTGTCAAGGGTATTTTGTACACTAAAATTCAGTTGTCTAAGGCTTTTTCTCAAGCCTCCTAAATGTGTCAAATTTCATTACCCATGTTTTAGTATATGGTAAATAACATTGCATCTTAATATAAGCTTTCATGTTGGATTTATAAAACACAATATGGGAAATGCAAGTGACACCACAATGTACAGGGATATCGTTTAGCCTATTGTCAAAAGTTAGTAGCACACTAAAGTTAACCTCAGAAGCATTTTTATCTATTTTACCACAGGTACCTAACAACACAGCTGATAAAAAGGAATCCAGGCATTGTTGAAATGTTTTGTAATTTTTTTTTTTAATTATCCTAGTGGGTTCTAAAAAAAAATATGGTAGTCAGCAAACATACTGTAAGTGTCAATATACATAATAATGAATTATATTCTTATAAATTTATATTTGCTTGCAAGTAGATGTTAAAATTTTGGAATTGTCACACCAGATTAAATCATTTGCCCAAATACAGACCTGGGAACCATATTGCACAGGGAGAGCCATATGTGATCCATGAAAGCACAGGTGGGACCCAAGGCGAGTCCCACTAAAATCTAGAGCAAAATACTGCTCAAAATCTAAACAAAACATGGGAGCTTAAATGTCCTGATGCCCTGATTGCAATATTTTATATTAAAATAAATATTACAGACATTTTTATTTCTCCAAATCTCTTATTCTCTTCAGACTCATGCTGTAATCTTCTGACTTTTATCATATCCTGGTACAAAGCCAGCCATCAGTTCCAAAAAATAACAAATGTTGATTTTTATCTAGTGTAAAATAATTTCTTCTTAAATTTTGCTTAAAGTCTGAAAAAAAATTGTCTTCTGTTTAAGAAAGAAAATTATAAAAATTAAAATATCTGGAAATTATAAATTAAAGCAACCGTCTTAAAATTCTCTTTAACCATTTTAAAGTCTCACTCACACCACTTCTTCTTCTCTTAAGAATATCTCTTAATAACTTTCCCAAAATCAGTTTGTTTTTCTTAAAATAATTTTTGCCTTATGATAAACATTTTTTTAAGATATGCTATGAAAGATAATGAAAAAACACACTAAAGTAAAATTGTGTTTGATATTGGTGAAATTGCCCTTTTCAAAAGTGCAAATTTTCAAGAAAACTGAATTTTGCAATGACTGAAGATACTTCTTTTAAGTTAAATCTGATGATCATTATCTTTGTAACAAAGTAAGGAAACATTGATCTATGAAAGCATTTGATTTCTAAACCAAAGAAATGTAACTTGCCATTTTGAAAATCCAAAAATTCCTTAATTAAACCCTTAACCTCACCTTGTCAAAAAATATTTTGAAATGTACATCATCTAGAAAAAGAAAAGAGGCTAAAATCCATTTATATATGTGTATATATGTATTTACTACTGACTGAAAAAAATAACTTTCTTTTCCCACCAATTTTGCTTGGAAAAATGAAAAGTATAGTTTACATCTAACCCAAAGTCCATTATTCATTTATCACTCCATCAGAATGATAAATCTCAGCAACAATATCTCTTATTCTAATTACATAACATATTGATCAAGTAATTAATTAATGACTCTGAAGTCCATAAGTGTAAAAAAAATTTTAAAATTACATGCTTGAAGCACTGCAAATCAGCCTAAGCATGGAAAACTTTCAGTGCAGTACTTGTAGGGGGATATACGTCAATGCATTTTAACCTATGTCAAGACTTTTTTTAAAATTTTAAAAGGATGTATGTTAAGTCTTCTTAGTCTACTTAGTCTCTTTTGGTACCAGCTCAATTAACAGAGCTGTCAAACAGAATTAAATAATGCTAAAATGCTTTTCCACAGAGACTTAACAGCAACAAAGCAATATACATTTAAAAGGGAACAAAATAAGTCCCTAGAGTACAGTGTAAAGGACTGAAGACATGCTGAGTCTTTGATCCTGTGTATTATCAATTATCCCTATTCTGATCAAACTCTGTGTTATTTACCCAGTAGGAGTCCTGATAACAGCACGTCCTGCAGATGGGATGATATCTCCAGTTAGCATCTTAAATGTTGTGGTTTTCCCAGCTCCATTTGTTCCCAGGAGTCCAAAACACTGTCAGAGATATTAAAAAAAAAAAAAAAAAAAATCAATATGCTATACCAAAAAAAAAAAAAATTACCCCTTCAAATTTCTCATCTTTTCACATTTCCTGTTGCAGGTCTGTAAGAAACTGTATATGGATATGTGTGAGCTAATTCCCTTTCCCACAGAAAATAATTTTATCTTCTTTATCCCCTAATTACTAAAAGTGACTTATTTAGGATTCTAGACCTCCCCTTAAAAAACTGCCCAACAATTAAACTCATTATTTTTCCATAGTATTAGTAAATGTTACATTTAAACAGGAGGATTTTTAGGTCCTGCGTCCAAACCCTGGATATCAGTCCCCTGAGTCAATATTTCCAAGCTTCACATAAGCTGCTTCACTCTGTACAAGTTTACACTAAACATCCAAGAGACACACTCATTTTGAGCTCTTATTTTAGGGCCCCAGCTGCAATGATTTAATGCTTAAGCTAGGATAGGATTCATATTAAGTCTACACAGCCCTTTATGATTTTGAAATAATTTTTTCATGAACTTCCTTATTGATTCATAGGCTTTAATTAACAATAACATCCTTGTGGTTACTTCAGTTACAGTTGATCAGTAAGCAGCAGGACATCACTGCACCTATGCTGCCATGTGCAAGTTTCTCAGATCTTCCGATTTTATATGAGCAACAAAGTCTTTTCTTTCTCAGTAGTTTAGAAATAAGTATCTGTAATTCCCAAATGATCCAAATAATGAATAAAGCCCCCAAACACAACCATGTTCACTAAATTTCAGTTTATTGAAATAGTTTATTTTCTATATGCTATATTCAAATGTACTGTGATGATTTCAGCATGGGAACTAGAAGTGTGCTGTGGTAACAAATTCAGGATTCAGTCCATAGTTTGCTATTGAGTTGGGTATTCTGTTTTCTCTTTTAACACTAAACTGCTATGCTACCTTACTTGCTTTTTATGTTAGCCTATAATACAGTGATTTGGTAAAGATAAGCAAGGAGTAAAAAAAATTAACTCTTATCAATATTTAACCGAAAAATAAATGAACAGTTTCTTCTTCAGCACCACCAGAGTTTCTGCTTTTATCCAGTTATTGATTTTTCCAAAATTACTACAACTGAAATTTTTCTGCTGCTATCTACAGACATTTCCCTGAAGACATGTCTCAACAATTGCTTGGACTAAAGTGTTACTTTATAAAAGTGGAAAAAGAAGGACCCCTTTACCTCTCCCCTTGGTATGCCCAAGCTTATATTTTCCACAGCTGTGTTCTTCTTACTGAAACCTCCATAACACTTCCTGAGGTTGTACAGAAGTAGGACATCATTACCAGTTCTTCCACCAAAGAGTCTCTGTCGTTCCATTTCTACATCAACATCTTCTGAAGGGCTGTCCATGCTGTTAACTGAACAATGACCCCTACAACAGAGGATGATAATAAGTGATAAATGGCAAATTGGTCATTGCTTCACTCTGGATAACTCTCACTTTCTTGGCTGCAATCCCTTAGCGCTTGGTAGTTTATTCTCATCAGAATTCAAGGGAAAAACACCTACTTGTACTTTTTTCTGTAGTTTGTATCTAGTCAGGTACATCATGTTATAAGAATTTCTCTTCAGTTGTTCAAAGAAACACACCATTTTCTTTCTCCAACAATTAGTTCAGTGCCCACTGTGGCAGAATGCAAGTGATAACACACCTTGGTTTCCAGAGGAGATCCCAATGAAGAAAAAGACGTAAAAGAAGTAGTAGTGTTCCCTGAAGGGACATTTCCACAAAAATCCAGCCCAGGAAATCCATCTCAAAGGGGCTCACGTAAGAATCTATTCCAAAGTTCCTGGTCAGGTCAAACTTGATCTGATTGTACGAAAGCTCTATTAAACCCTGGCCTAGGCAGAATTGTGGGAATATGATGAATGCCCATTTGAGGATATTGTAGATGTTCTGAAAACTCTGTATTAAGACATGGCAAGGATGGAGGAGAATAAAGAAAAAAAGGGGAAAAAAATTAGTTTTCTCCAACAGCCTAATGAGCACACTTGCAACACTGGATACTGCATTCAAATCTCCCTCATCATAAACTGAATTCTAAAGTGCACATTGTGAACTATTTAGGGGACGATATCATATTGTGTTTTAGACTTTCTACAGCCATGACATTCTAATCTTAATTGAAGTTTACAGAGTGTATCAAAACACATGTAGCCATGATTCTTCTATTTCCTTAACATTTTAATATTTGAATATTATCAAATCTAAAATACCAACTTAAACCCAAGTGAATGCCAGATTTGCTTACACACTTGCATGACACATAATCCAGATTTGACTTCAAACACCAATCTTTGACCTGTGCATGAATAGAGAGCCATACTCATTCTGGAGCTCCTTTCCATCAAGTTGTTTAAATGCCATTATGACTAATTAAAATTACATACATGGAGTGAGAATGCACTGTATAAATTACTATTCATAAAGTACATTAGTGATCCTAGGAATATGCAGCTTATCTCTTATGTCAATATTATTCAAACACATTTTACAATGCATATAATCTATTTAATGGACCAGAACTGCTCCCATTATGTGCCAATTACAACTTAATGGTCTAGAAAATGTCAAAGTTTCAATTAACACTGTTTTTTCATTATTACAGCATGCTTTTTTGTGTTATAGACAAGTTAAAATTCAAGATGGTAACAGTCAGTACACAATATTCTAGGACAGAAAAATCATGAATATTTAAAAAACATATGTTTTTCTTCTGGAAAAATAATCTTATCTGTATAAATATATAAACACACACATGAACATTCTCAAATATATCCATGTATGTGTGTGTGTATACATCTTAGTTATGAAAAAGGTAAAACAAAGATTTTATACTGACCTGTACTTTGGAAATTATAGCTAACAAGTGAGGTAAGAGAGTCATCAGCATGGTACACAGGCCAAACACAAAATTTAAGGAGATGTAAGAAATAAAAGCTACATCTGGACTTGAGAAGAATCTGGATGCAAGATACATCCAAGGTAAAGTTGCATATCTGAAAGTTTAAAGAAACAAAACTGTCACAAAAAAGTTACAGTTTTGCATCACTACCCCCAAATAAGTCAGAAAAAACCCCACAATTATTGTTTCTTTTTTTTAAGAAAAAAGACTCTTTAGAACAAGTGATTTAAAAAAAAAAGGAAAATTTTGGGATATATATTCTTTTTTAAAAATGGCCTATATTTCCATAGAGGTACACATATTTACTGCCATGTTATGTACAGATACAATGCATTTTTGCACATATCAGCTGCAGATATTTACTTTGTTCCAGACACCTTGCAATCCTGATTTCTGAATGACTGCAAACCCATGCACCTTAGCAAGCCTCTTACATGGATATAGAAATAAAACCAAATATTTAAAGCTTAAATCACAGATGCTGAGCAGTTATCTTTTCTGAGAGGCTTCCATAGAAAGAGAAAAAAAATAATAAGGAGGTAGTGAGCAAAGAAAGAGAAGAAAAAGAATAAAAACCAATAACTTTTGAACTGGAACTAATACTTGTGCCAGTGATATGTAAGAAATGAAAAATCCTACAGACCATGTTATTACCTTAACCAGGTTGTCAGTAGAGTAATGGCTATCAAAAATGAGTGCATAACACTATGAAGATAAGACAGCATGTTCATGGCTACATCATCTTCAATGAGAATCTTTAAAGGGAAGAGGAAGGCACCTCCACTTTGACAAGTCAAATGATGCCTATCCAGAATGAAGCAAGCACCTATTTTTATTTATAAATTGATATTAATAAAGATTTAAAAAAGACCCAAGCAATCAGAGCACGTAAGCCATGTAAAGAAAATTTATTTTCCATTCAACATAGTGCAACATATATCTACCAAACAAGCAGTATATAGACTGCAGGAGCATAGTTATCAGCACACACTGTTGCACAACAGTAAGTATATATGCAGTGTATATATAAACACTGCCTATATAATATTATTATGTATAACTGGTTTAATAGTGAGCTTAATACAAGAGAAACTGAGTCAAAAATCTGTGAATTCACTTCTTCATTGCCCTAAAGTGTAGTTTAGATTACTAAACTAAGTCATAAAAGTCCCTTTTAAATTCAGTATTCTGTACTGTATAGATTAATCTTCTGCATTGGAGAATGTGAAAATCCTTTACCTTAAAAAAAAAAACAAACAAACAAAAACAACTTGCAAACCCTGCTGGGAAGTAATAATAATGTTATCTTCAGTTTACAGTAAGATAAAGGTTAAGTGAACCTAATGTTTGGGTCTTAAATGAAATTGTAAGTATTCAAGATCCAACTATACTTTTCAGTAACCTTTTGCCAGTCTTAATCACACAATTTTTTCTTCCTTTCATACACATACGAAAATCACTGTTCTCAGAATAACAATATCATAAATACAAGTCCATCTTTGGAAACAGCTCAGGAAAGAGATATGATTTACAGTGCTGTTGCTCTGCTGTAAATGAAAGCAAAATTTGATTTGTTTCCTTATTGCTGCTAAGAAATGAGTAAGACTCTCAGGATCCTAAAGCTACATGATGTTCAAATGCAGACTTTAAAGTAGTGGCCATTCACACCTACATTTCTATCCTCTTTCTCTTCTTTCAGCTGCAGTTGCAATTAAGCATTTTCTAGTGTAAATGACAGAATATTTTGGACAAAACTGCTTAAGCATTTGGACTAAAAAACACCTCTGCAATCATCTAAAAGAGAAAAATACGTAGTTCAGTTACATTTTTAGAGGAAGCCACTTTTAAAGTAGCATGCTAAGAAACTTGATTATTCTTTCAAGCACACCCTCTTCTGTAACATTTCTATATGACTGGGATATTTTTATCTTTTTTCTAGATCAGAAAATCTGCATAAGTGTACCCTGAAGAGAAAAAACACTTTTAAAGGAAAAAAAATGCAGATGATGATGGCATGCAGATGAATGAGGATTATAAGCATAGTACTGGGGAAGAACAAAATGGCCACAATAGGCTTCATCACATTTACCGTGTATTTAGGCTGAATAAAGGATAGATTAGGAAGAGTGGCAACTCTGAAGTTTATCAGTGTCCTTGAGACATGTTAAACTTACAGACAGCTATTGGATCTTTAATATATATTAATACACATTGAATACACAAATTTTCTTGTTAAAAATCACTGCAACATCTGTTACGTCAGCCAAAACTGAACAGTACAGGAGGGATTACATTGAGTTGATTAAGCTGTATCTGCAGTCAACAAAATAAGATCTATTTTCATTCAATTGCTTTTTTTTCTGAAATACTCAAAGTTTAACTCAACATTTTGGTTAAAACAATGCCAGCATAACTGGCACTTTTTAGAACAATGTGGGCAGGGCCAAAGCCCATAGCTTGCCAGAAAAACCTGTCATAACTTCAGTAGACGTACAGGTCTGTACTGTGTGCTTCAATTACTGCTTGGCTAAGATTTCTATAGAAGCCTATGCCTCTCTAATATGACAGCAACTGGATCACAAGAAGGAATCAAAGGTTGTAAAGCTAATAAAAAAAAAAAAAGGTCTGAGATTCCATAGTGTGAAATCGTTGCACTAAGACTGGTTAGAATTTGTGCCTTTGACTTGAAGGAATCACTTGATGGAAGTCCAGAAGAAAGGAAGTGAGGGTGGTACAAAAGAAAGCTATGGAGAAGAGGAAATTATGAACTTCGGATGTTTCATACAAGTTATTTACAACATACTAGCATCATGACCTCTAGAATACTTCATACTTATTTGTCTAGTCACATCCAGGAAAGATGAGCTCAAACTGGAATTGCAAGGAAAAATTATAAATAGAATTATGCAAGGAATTTGGAAGGTTTTACAAGACAGGATTTGGCTTGATTTGGCTTGCCAAAGGCATTTGATGAAGGACAACTATGAAGTATGGTTCTGAATAAACTTGGGCTAGAATTTCCAAGAAGAGATCCAGCTTTGAGGATACCTAAGCAGTTTCCAAAAAATGTGTTGCTGGAGGCACAAAACCTTGAAAACAGTTTCAAGGTACAATATGGTAAACTGGAGGTGGGGGGTGGTTTGAAGGGTTTATCTGAGACTCTTCCCAGAACAGAATGTGTCCTCATCTTGTAGAAGGTTATTTCTTCTTTCCTTCCCTACCATTCTCTCATGAAGCAGCTATATTTCATTACCTAAACATCTGTCATGTAAGATGTGCAGTCTCCCCTACAAGGGTAGCAACAATTGAAATAATTGAAGTAATAAACTCAGAAGCCTTTTCCTTTAACAATTCATCTTCAGCATTCAAAATCTATTGGAAATCTTACCCTGAAATCATGGTGTACTACAGAAATTGTGCAAGTACAACAAAACTTCAATTTTGCCCCTCTAATGACACAACAGAATAATTTGATTTGATATCAAATAATTAATTTGATTGATCCCAGGGCTGAACAGGTTTACTTTTATAGATATATCAATCCTCTGTTTAAGCAGTTCTTTTAACCTTCTATAGCAGGATTGGGTTTTTTGGTTGTTATTTTTATTGTTTGTTTGATTATTTATTTATTTTGGGGGTTGTTTTTGTTGCTATTTTTTTTTTTTTTCACATGAAACTAAGCAAGAGAGAGTGGTATGGTAGAACTTTCCTTTCTTACAGTACTATTGGGAGACAAATCTCCAACCAGCCAAGTACTTCACACTGGACAGATTTCTCAGTGGAAATATAAACTCTTGGAGCTATGCTGAATTATAGAAAATGGTTAGAGCTGTAATAAAAGCCATTTCTTACCTTCTTGATGATATTTTGCATAGCTAAGCACTGAAATTCTGACCTATGTTAATATTCTCTCATTTTCTGGAGATAACATACAGTCAATTTTTAACAGCAAACTACTGTTATACAAGCTGAGTATCTTCTGGGACATTTGCACTCCTCTTTTTCTTTCAAATGTGTGAGTAAATCTCCCTCCATTTTTTGTGATTAATTTTCAAACTCACATTTCAGCCTGTTTTCTCAATATATTTTGCTGAACCATAATCGTTCACAAAGACAGAAAACTATGCATCCAGAAGCAGGTGCAAACTACATCTAAAGATTTATGTTTGTTTCTTAGAAGCTGTAAGTAGTAGCATTTCCAATCACATACCCAAAGAGTATCAGCAGAAGAACAGTAGCTGCCAAGTTCTTTCGGAAAGTGAAGGCCGATAGCTGGAAGGCACTAATAACACCAACACACAGGCTGACTGGAACCATGTAAAACAGCTAGAAACAGAAGGGGAAAAAAAAAAACTTTGAGCAGGTAAGCATCTCTTACTGGTCTTACCTAATTTGCGTAGAAGGGTTTTACAAATTAACTTCCCCATACTTGCAATACAATTATACTAGTTAGGAAGAATTACAATTATAAGTTAGGAAGAAATAGGCAGAAGGGCTTGGAGATTTGGTATCTGCACTTGCTATGAAACTGCCCCCTACACATGAAACAACCTGACAAGACAAAATCTGACTACAGAATATCCCCCTTAATCCTGTATCTATTGACCTTTCCAATACATCTATTTAACAAGCTAACTCTTCCAGATAATGAGTCCACATGGGGCTATTGTTCCAAAACATCAAATTACACTCTGAATACAGAGGCTTGGTTTCAGAAACAGCAGTTTCAATGACTGATGCTGCATTCATATGGGAGAATAATAATGATGCAATTTTAAAAGAGATTTTAATGAAGGACCATGTGTGCTGATGAAGCAAATTACATCTTTTATTGGGAATGGACACAATATGTAAGAGCATTATAGCCATTAGGCAACAGGGAAAGCAGTTTCTCAGTTAAGTCCCTTGACATAACAGCAACCAAATTAAGCAACCATACTTAAGGGTGGCAGGGTGGGATTGGTGCAGGAGATTCATATACAAGTATTCAAGAGAGAGGGGTTCTGCTTGCAAAGGGCAGTGCCAAGATGTAAAAACCTGTGCTCAGCTCCGTTTTCAGTGTCTGCCCACTCTGTGCACTGAACCTGAGCTCACTAGGGCATTTGCTGCCTCCATTTCTGCTTGTGTAATATTTAACTTTATAGCTTTAACCTAATAGAACTGAGATTCTGAGATACAACTGCAATAGAGGACACAAATCAAGATTTAGCTAAATATTCAGTGTAGGAAAACAACATACTGCTAAAATTAGACTTTCATACTGAAGTACAGAGAAAACCTGTTCCAGATTAAACCAGAAGCCATCACATTTTTGCTACTGGGAAAACATACTCTTTTTTTAAGAGAAGAGCAATGGAGTAAAATGCAGATGGATGCAATGCTCTCATCTTATTCACAGTGTGCCTTTCCTTTGTCATATACAAGTATCATAACATACCACCCACAGATATACGGTTCAATTTTCCTAAAGCTGTTTAAAAATATTGTAGAGATGTCACAAAGCATTTGAGTCCCAGTATTTTCCAATAGACCTGGGGCTTCTGTCTAGAAATAAATAAAAAACTTTAAAATCAAATTGTATTGGAAATCTTACCCTGAAATCATGGTGTATTACAGAAGTTGTGATGTACAACAAAACAACTTTAATTTTGCCCCTCTAGTGACACAGGCTTAATCTGAACAAAATTTCTCTTTCTCTTTAAATTTTCTTCGCACTTACACTTTTTCCATTTGTTGAACATAGTAATGAATATCATTCATGCCTATAAATACAGTAAGAACAGCCTGATTCTCATGAGAACAATTTCATAAATCAAATACTTCTGCAGGCCTAGTAAAGATTCTACTGCCAGTAATACAGGACACAACCTGTAATACTTAAAATACGTAGAGGGATTTAAAATTTGACAGTTCATATATTCATGTGTTCACTGTCCCTAAATGATCTGTAGCACAATTAGCATTTAAAGCAGTGTCTGTTCTTTCCCACATCATGATTGATCATGTAGTACTGTGTTGAATTTGTGAGAACATTTTGAGAGATTGGCAGAAAATAATGAGGAGTTGACTTTGTTCACAAGGAGAAACTGAATGATGAAGGACTGTTTTTAACCAAGCTTTCTTATCTGAAGCAGCAGCAAAAAGAAATACCAAGATTGACCAGCCAAGTAAATAACATGTGGGAAAATGTGATCTCACCTCAAGATTGCTCAAGTGTGAAAATTCTGATTTCAAGCATGGGCGAGTGAAGATCTAATGTTTCAGAATTAGAATGGTCTAAATGAAAACAGTGTTCCAAAAATTTTTGTTCCTGACCAGAGTATCATAGAATCCAACCTAAAGGTTGGAAAGGACCTTAAGAACATCAGGTCCAACCATTAATCCAGCACTGTCAAGTCCACCACTAAACCATGATCCTCAGTGCCATATCTATATTGCTTTTTAAATATCTATAGTGATGGCAACTCCACCCCTTCCTTGTTCTGCCTCTTCCAGTGTTTGACACAAATAAAAGGTACCCATCATAGGTATCTCTCATATTATCCACAACAACACATAACATAATTATCCTTTAAAGCAGCTGACAAGTATTTTCAGTTCTCTCCACTAATTTGTAAGGTTTTGTGTGTGGAAGATTCTTTCTATCTAGGCAGATTTGCCAACTTCCTTTTATTTGTAAAATAGTGTAAATAGCTAAAGCTAGCAAATAATTTACAATTCAACTTTGGGAAGCAAGGAACAAAATCCCCACCCTGCATTAAAGTAGGAATGGTGATTTAATGTTTGTTAGCATGTCAGGCAAGAGCTGTCACTCTGTGCAATTCAAATCTTATCCATGTAAGATTCATGAGATACGTGACCATATCTCCTTTTGCTCATTTGTACAAAACTAGCCTAAAATTTACACCTGAGCACATGCTGCCCCACATAATACATACCATATCACAGCAGAAGTTAGCAAGCCAGTAGGTTTTGTAACCCAGGCCTGTGATGTGTTGCAAGCGTTTTGTCCCAGATACTCTGTCCTTCACTACGGCAGTTCCAATGGACGCAGTAAGGATAGAGAAGCCCAGCATGATGCACAGTGCTACCCCACACTGACGAACATTCTCCATTCTAGGGTAGAAAGCAAAATAGTGCAAGGAAAATATAACAGGGAAAAAGCTCTCAAAGCTAGCATTTTCAGGCCAACTTCTCTCCAAAACACTAGACATTAGGGCCTTAATCCTGACTGCAAACACCATAGAATAACAGAATGGTTTGGGTTGGAAGGGACCTTAAAGATGGTGTAGTTCCAACACCCTGCAATGAGCTATGCCTCTACACTGTCAACATCTAATTAAAGAACAGGAACAAGATGTGTTAAGTTACAAACCTGTAGGTGAGTTACAGGGCACAGCACGTGTCCGAGTTATAAAGTGAAACTTATGCAAATATTTCCGCTTTACAAAATACTCAAACGTAAACTCTCAAAAATCATTTGAAACAGTTACCCTGTTTAAAACTGTTAAGACAAAATCAGCATAAATTCAGTATCTTTCTTTACAAAATACTGCAACCATTTTTGGTATAAACAGTGGACTTGACAGACAGACCACACTACAAAATGCTTTACTCAGTAAAATTGAATTGTGTCTATCAATTCACAGCATCTACTCCAGTAAACATATATACTTATTTAATTTATAGTTTCAATTGTCTGCTAATTGCTACTGTGAAACATTTTTTAAGAGAGTGCTCACATTTTGTCCTCATCCAACAAGGCTCCTCCATATGGCTGGCTGTAGAGAGTTATCCCTGTGAAAAGAAAAACAAATCATGAAACATTAAATCACATTAAGGACTCAGAGTACTGGAGTACACTGTTAATACTTGTTACACATATGAATCAAAAGGCTAAATACTTAGTAATCAACAAACAGAGATTAAACACCAATCTGCAAAAACAAATGCTGTCTCCCATTGAGTGATTTCCAGAGTTTGAAACCACTGAAAACTAATGAATAATAGTAGCTGCTTTTTACATTCTGATGTTCAGAAATTGGTGCTGCCATGCTATATATTGCTACAGAATCTACATCACAGAAGAGACCAAATACAAAACCTAACATAGAATTTGTTCATATACTTGATCTTCTGAGGTAAAGTAGATTTTTATTGCAATTTATACACTGGGTTTAGATTTTAGATTGGATCTTCCAGCAATTTGTAGATTAATGATGTTTTGCTGAGAAAAACTAATCTAAATTCACAAAATTTAAAAAAATAAATCACACCTTTGATTGAAACATTAAATCTTGCCCAGTTTGGGAGATCAAGAAAAATCCTCAGCTAGCAATGAATTCTTAGGTTTATTTTTGGTTTTTGGTGTAGCAATCTAGCAAAATTAACTTTGGCATTGAAAGGCAGTTTATGAACAAAAGCTCTGTCTTTTTGCTTTTTTTCTTTTCAAGCAAAAGAAGAAAAAATGCAGCGGGGTGAAGGTGCACAACACTGTCACTGCAGAAATTGCTGTTCCACTGGACTTGATGCTGTTTTGTGACTTAATCTCTGCAGGTGTGCCTGACAGATGTGCCAGCTGCACTGGTTTTGTTCTGGATAGTATTAATTTTCTTCACAGTAGCTGGTATGGGGGTCTGTGCTGGATTTGTGCTGGAAACAATCTTGATAACGCAGCAATGTTTTAGCTCAGCTGAGCAGCACTTGGAGGCAAGATGTGTCCTGCTCCTCCTCTACTCCACCAGTGAGGAGAATGGAGGGGGGGGTGGGGTGCACAGGGAGTTGATAGGGGACACATTCCATGCTATATGATATCATGCTCAGCATGTAACATGGGGGAAGAATGAGGAATGGGGGGATGATTGGAGTGAAGACATTTGGCTTCCTAAGTCAATGTTAGGTGTGATGGGGCCCTGCTCTCCTGGGAATGGCTGAACTCCTGCCACAGAAATGTGTGAATGAATTCCTTGCTTTGATTTTCTTGTGTGTGTCGCTTTTTTTTTTCTGTGTGTGTGTGTATTAAACTGTCTTTATCTCAACCCATGAGTTTTATCACTTCTAATATTCTCTCTCACACACCACTGGGGGAGAGTGAATAAGTGACTGTGTGAGTGGGCCTTAAAATAAACCATGACATCAAAGTTATTTGATTAGTGTCTAAATAAATATATGCTGTTCCAAATTAAAACAAAGAAACAAACTTAATTTTAACAGCAACTATAATTTTTCCAGTATCTTTGAGAAAGATATAAATTGTTGGCAGCCTTAGATTGACTTTGTGGGTGACACAAAATGAAGTTGTTAAAGTCCAGCTGTATAAAGAAAAAAAAAATCTTCACTCTAGTAATAGGTGCAATTTGACTAAGCACGCATTTATTTTTCTCCTTTAATTTTTCAAATCTCATCTTCAAGCCAAAGTAATCTAAACATCATTAAGTCACTGCATGGTAAAAAGCTGAAAAACAGGATGATTATTAACCCACACACAAAACTTGTACAAGGTAAAGATTTTTCAAATAACAGCTAACAGTACACTGAAGCCCAATGGTAGTTAGAAAAACAAAAGAAGATTCAAGCTGATAACATTTTGATGTATCACTAGTAGATACCTTGCTATTTGGTGAAGTCTTTCATGTCATGTGCCTTCAGGGACTGTTTAAAATTTTCCTTTGTTTCTCTTTTAAAGCATTAATTTTTAAAACAATTGCTGCTATTTGTTCTGAAGCAAAACTGGCATATCAAAGAAAATTATTTTTTCCCACTGGAACCACTGAATTTCCATTTACATAAAGAAGAAGTAGCATGACAGAAAAAAGTTTAGTTTAGTTCCCAGAAAGTTTTTCTAGGCTTTTCTAATGCTTGAATAAAAGTGGGCACACTAGAAGAACTAATCATAGAATATGCAGAATTGGAAGGGACCCACAGGATCATCAGATCCAACTCCTGACCCTACACAGGACACCCCGAGAGTACACACCATGTTCCTGAGAACATTGCCCAAACACTTCTTGAACTCTGTTTGGCTGGTGCTGTAACCACTTCCCTGGGGATCCTGTTTAGTGCCCGCCCACCCACTGGATGAAAAACCTTTGCCTTTAGGATATCCAACATAAACCTCCCCTGGGTCAACTTCAGGCAATTCCCTCAAGTCCTGTCAAGTCCAGTACCTGCCTCTCCACTTCCCCTCATGAGGATGCTGAAGACTGCAATGAGGTCTCCCTTCAATTTCCTCTTCTCCAGGCTGAGAAAGTCAAGTGACCTCACCTGCTTCTCATAAGGCTTCCCCCATCCAAGCCCTTCGCTATCCTTGTGGCCCTACTTCGGGTGCTCCCCAAAGCTTCATGTCTTTTTATATTGTGGCACCCAAAACCACATACTGGGTGAGGCCACTCCAGTACAGAGCAGAGCAGAGCAGAGCAGGACAATTCCCTTCCTTGCCCAGCAGCAAGATCTCAGGGGAGAACTAACAAAACTTTCAGATTACTGCATTGGTATTAAATAAATGCCTACAGCAGTTAACTTGGGTTCCATACACAGAAGTTCACTGCTTTAACTTTCTAGTACAGAATAAAGAGAATCTGTGAACAAGAGATAATAGAAGGGAAAATAAAATCCCATGACATTAAATAGCATAATTTAATGATACAATGCTCCTTGTAGCATTGTATCATACAATACCAATCAAAAGGCAAATTACACCGAATTAATTTCCTTCTATAGAGGAGTCACAAAAACTAATCACACTTCTTAAAAGTAGCAAATATTTTTGACAGTCAACTTCCATTTAAACCATGTAGATGAAACAAAGGATTACATTTTCTTTTAGTTTACATTCAACTAATATTAAATTTCACAAGGTTGTGGATTACAAGTAAGAAAAGTATGACTGTGCTAAACTAAGTTCAGTTGTGTTTAGAATTCAAAATTCTATTACTGCATTAAATTTAATACTTGCCTTTCATTCAGTATTTTAAGTTTCTTTAATCAGTCTGGAGCATGACAACCTCTGAATTTGGTATTATTTTAGTATAATGATTTCTTCACAACATTGTCAAAAATAAATGATTAATTTAAATAAAGCCAACACACTGGCCTGTAATTAACAGAGGAAAAGAGTTCCCTTGATCTGAAAAAATAAGTAATAAATTATCTTCAAATATCAGAACCAGCAGAATTAATATATGGTATTTGCTATCTTTTTTTTAATTTAAAAACCCCTTCCATGTACTTCTATAACCTATCCCTTCCTACATTTCTTCTAACCACCTAGACCATCTCTTTTTACACACATCTCTGTCCCAATATGGCTGTTAACATGATGTAAAATGTACTTATTGATACTTTCTTGCCTTTATATGGCATTTACTGTGCAAAGCTGCCATAATGAGGCTCATTAAGTTGAAAACTATCTGCCATCTTTGAGGACTTAAAAACCATAAATGACAGATAAACTAAGAAGTTCTAAACTATAAAGCTCCTATTAAACAGATGCTTCTGGTGTTTATGCAAGGATTTTTTTAAAGGACTGCACTTGCAAGCCTTGTGTGAATAACTCTCAGGGCAAATTTTACCATTTCAGTATACACATGGGAAAAGCAAGCCAGGCAAGAACACCAAATATATGATTCAGCACTGTCTGCTCCTTTTCATAAATTTCTCAGTATAAAAATTATTTCTTCCACAACTACAGGTTGCCATTATATTCTCCTGACTTCATTGCAACAAAATTTTTCTTTATTGTCCTAAAACATCCTTCGACTTTGTCCTCAGCATGCAGTTGGTCACATCAGTGATGTGATAACAAGGATGACTTGGGCTTTTATATGGGCAGAGGGGAAAAATTGTAACAGACATCCATTCCAACCTTTTCAAAACCATGTAAAAGCAATTCAGGAATGGGAAAAACCATGACCAAGGAGAATCTTACACTTGAATGCTCTATCCAGAGAGGATGAAAACACCATGATGAAAGACTTTCAAGACCTTTTAACCTTCTTTAATATAAAAATTAAAAGTTTCCAAAATAAGAGGCACAATTTTTCCTGAGTGGAGTGAAGAGGAGAGCATCTCAAAGAAAGGAGTACCTCTGTATGCATGCTAGTTGACATATTTATATGTGTATAGTTCTGAAAAGGAATGAACCCAGGTGTCAATCACAACAGAGAGCACAAGCAGCCTGTTACTCTGGTAATTTATTTTCTTAGTTCTTTATTCAGCTATGAAGGTTCTCTTTCTTTCTTTTCTCACTTGTTTTGCATAAAGTTAACTATATTTTTGGTGTGCCTATATTTTGGTGTCCCCTCATTTTTGTCTTTTATTAATTTTAAAAGCTCAGTTATCATCTCTTATATTGCTCAGTGAAAGACTTTGCTTTATACAACTGAGAACAAGGGCCTTTTTGCAATCCTACAAGCAACATTACTATGGAAAAAACAGATCAGAAGTAGTCAGAGCTTTATAGTTTAACTATAAATTTCAGGATTAGCACAGCTGGGGCCTAGGAATAAGAGTGTATTTACTTTGAAAATGACACCAGGAGCCCCACGTTGCATGCCTAATCGTAGAAGAGGCAGTAAACTATTCATTATACCCTCTTCAGCTTCTCTATGATTTCCCTTTTGTGTTATCCCTTCCAGGTGGAACAATCCTACTCCTTTCTTTATATTGTTCTTGATTAAACAAATTTTAGATTCTAATTTGTTAAAAAGATATTCCTAATCTAGTGAAATTAATTGTTCATAAAATACTAGGATTGTAACATTTTCTACAATAAAATACTATACTTTTCTGTTCTGGACATGAAAGCTCACAGGAAAAAAAAAATGCATCCAGATTAGACAAGTTTGCTGTGAACATCCTGCTCTGTTGCACAACTCAGGACACCTTTGCCTATACCAACATCTTATTAGCAGTCTGCAATCTGTGCCTTCAGGAGAAGGTGCTCTATATCTTTTATCTCACATCTAAACCAGCTGACTCTCTGTCAGAAAATAAAGATATACACAATTTGGCATAACTTTAGAGAGTTGAATGTTTCCATCCTGTACACAATAAAGAACAGTAGACATCAGTAGTCCAGTCCATCCCACCTGGGTGCAACTTTCCACATAAACACACTTCAAAATCTGTGGGTTTTCAGTAAAAATGAGGAAAGTGATATGAACCCAGCAACACTTTTTCAGTGTCACTTGGAGAAATCTAGATGAAAAAAATCTTAAAGGTCTTCAAGCTTGTATGCCATCACTGTAGGTTAGTCTGAGCTGTCCTCAGGTATATTTTGTGGTTCTGCACTGTATTTTGGGTATGTCTGAATCTGACTCTTGGCACTTCTTTGTAAACTGCCTCTTATGTCAAGCTGAGTCTTGCATACATGGATCAGTTTAGATCTCTGCTACTGATTCTAAATACCATGATTGTGGCAGACTTGAATAGAAGACCAACCCAGCTTTCTTTATTCCAGAAATTTTATTTCAGATTAAATAAAATATCATGTATAAGAAAAATGAAGTTAGTTTGTATATATTTATATATACACACACACATATATATTGTCACATATATATGCGTATTTATGTGTGACAATATTTCTACTTATATAAAATGAAGCGTTAGTATAAACTGAAAATTACAATTTCTATTTTATGGAGAATTTCACAGGCAGAACCATAAATGATTTCTACTTTAGTTTGCCCCACTAACCAGACATGGTTAAGAAGATTCCACCCAAAGTCCATTTCACAGTTTCCTTTGTAATAACGTTTAAAGTTGTAATTTGCACAGCATTTGGGAAACTATACAGCCACTTTCCACCAAAATTCAGCTGAAAATTACTCCCTTGATCTCTTCTGCTCTTTTAAAGAATTGAATCAGATATAAATGAGGATGCTACATGAAAGCTTACCACAAATCCTAGCATGAAAGTTTTTTTAAAAAAATCAATGACTTCAATAGGAATCCTAAGATGGGGCAGCTGCACCACAAAAAGCCTTCTATATTGAGACATTTTTGTTCTTTGAACAATGATATAAGAACTTTTTTTGACTGCTCTATTTTACAGACATCATTATAGATGACAACCAGTCCTTTCTTTATGTAGCCTTACCCTAAGAGGGAGATGATAGTCCTTCTCCTATACTCCAGCATGATAAACACATTCTGACAATGTTATACAATTAGGTGTGAAAAATAACATTTTTACTTGATCAAAATTTCTATACTAAGCTTAAGCAAAAAATACTGCCTTTTAGTTTTTTATTCCCCTTACTTCATTATTGCATTTTTATTTGCTCAAAATTACATTACTTAGTTGTAAGAATGCAGCATTTCAGAAAGAGATTAGAAAACACCATTCATGTAAGCCTGAATATCAGTCAGAGGTGAAGGCTTTTGACAAAAATCCAGCACATCTTACTTTCTTTGTTAAAGGGTCGTACTAACTATTTTTTAATTAGCTTGTTAACATGTTCTTTTTCATTATCTGCCACTGAATTTATAACCCACTAGAAAACAGAATGCATTTGATTCCCTCCACAGTTGAGACAGATGACTTTTTCCCACAATGGGATCACAGACTTACATGATGATGAAGTTATGGCTGGATATCCACATGATAGAGAAAATTGCATATTTTTATAGAAAAAGTATTACTGAACTACTGCTCCAAAAGAGACATCTGATCCATTAACCACAATTAACTGACATAAACTGATTGGGCCAATTTCTGTTGCTCCATCTAGTTACATGCACATCCAGCTGGGCATACACATTTTCTTCAACAGACACACCACTCTTTACATGAACATTACAAGTAACAAACACTGTAACTTTCCAAGCATCCTCACACAGAAATTTAACAATAATTCCAAATTGTTAAGAGGCAGGGGCGAGGAGAAATCTCTACTTGCAGAGAAAGTATTTGAAGGTCAGATTACACGATAGCAAAAATGACGGACTTTTTAATCACTAAATAAATATAATTTCCTGCTGCTGCATACTGCAGAGTCAGTAACTTGGACTGGAATAAAAAAAAACAATAACTTCTTTTTTTTCCAAAGGTTTTTGAACAGATACAAATCCCTAGGGATATAAACCCGTGCAAGGCAGCATATGTCCTCTATACGCTTGGGTAAAATGTTTTCCTTCAAACTTCTGTATCAAATCAGAAGTCTGTATTTTCTGTATCCTCATGACTGCAGGAAAGACTTTAGACAAAAGCAATTAGCCTCCTGCTCAGCTACTTATTATCAAAACCTCTCACAAACTTGGACCAATGCTGCTGATCTCCATTTAAAGCTACTTAACCTGTCCTTATGGACAAAGCAGGTAGAACTCAGCACGTGCAATGATTCTTCCCTCCTCCAAAGATCTTGGGAGAACCCCAACTGGGTTCATGTTCAAGAAATACACATTGGATATGACTGCAAAGTGAAAGGGTTTCTTAGCTTTTGTATGAGCACTTAAACAAGTTGTTGATCTTCCTGACCTCATTCAAAGTTGTTTCAATATCATAGTTGGCACTATTTTGTTTACATCCATGGCAATGCTCTACTCTATTGTAGTAAGCTTCTTACTGTAAAGCTTTTTTTTTTTTTTTTTTTTTTTTTTTTTTTTTTTTTTTTTTTTTTTTTTTTTGTGAGGAAAAGACTTTGTCCTTATAGCCCCTTTTAAAGGGCCGGATTATTTTTATGTCACTTAAAAGTAATAGAGAAGTGGTGGTTCTGTTGGCAGGAAAAAAGTTGTTCTGTGAAAAAACATGTCGTTAATGCAAGGCAGAACTACAAAGACATGTTTCTACAACATCTTAACAAGCTTCCTCACAGCAATTTCCAACAATATTCTAGAACTGACCTTGCCTATAAACAGGGTTTGGAAGAAGAAAAAAAAGAAATCAAAAATAACAGATTTCAGTGTTGAAACACAGTATGCAGTCTTCTGACTGCTGACTTACAAGACTGCATATAACAATTTGAATAACAAAAGCATATGATCAGTTCTTCCCTGTTAGAACAGTAACCTTAAAAAAGAGAAAGTTAAAAGTCAAAGTGAACTGAGTTCAAGTGGCCCATATAGCACTGGAAAACCGTTCAGATTTTTAGAAATAAAACATACATATGTATTGGTCTCCAGAAAAAAACCCCACATATATACAAATATGAGTAAACAAACAAATACATGCATACAGATATCTAGGTAGGTAACCTGACCTCTCTTCCCAAGATTTCAGTGACAGTTCCCTCTGCATTATGGCTCAAGAGAATGATCAGTCCATCTTCATTGCACTTCTCCAACAGATGAAGACATAATTGAATTATTTTCTAGTTCTTAAGCTCTACTTCTGCAGGCAGCTAACACATTCTGCCACAAGATATAAGCCCAGACTTGTACAGATGTCAGTACAAGACTTGAAGTATTTCTTAAGCACTGTTGTTCTTGCTGTGTTTCTGTGTCATGCAATATCAAGAAATATATAATTCCCACAATCTTTGGGATAGCTGTAATTTTACCTGAGTTTAAGCAGGACAACAAGCCCTGATTCTCTATGATAGATATAAAAGTAAGGGTATACAAACATTTAAGTTCCAGAATGCCATCTAATGGTACAGAAAAAAAGCTAGCATCAGTACGGCTCATAAAGTGCAGGGAAAGGTGGTTAAAAATTGATTTCTATTAAAAACTCTCATTAAAATATCTGATTTAATTTCATTCAAAATTTCTGTGTAAACACATTACCTTTGTTCCATTCTCATAATTCATTTAGAAAAAAAAAAACAAACAAACAAACCCCAGCCATCTTGAAAGCAAGCCATTACTTTTTTTCTTGGGCACTCCAGAAAGTTTCTTAATTAATTTCTATTTTTAGATTCTGAGAATTCCCCATTTCCACTGATTTAGTCTTCTTTCTTCATTATAAAAACACTTAAAATCACTTTACCATTACACACCACCATCCTAATTTTACAAGAACTCTTAAAAGTTGGTCATAAGGTCTTTTTAAATTTCTCTAAACCAATTTCATGTTTAACAGAATCTTAAGAATGAGAAGAAGTTAACCTGAGCTTCTGAAGTTAATCAAGCCCAGATTTCACACTAGATTTCCACATCCTAAAAGTTAACCTGTGTTAACAGCTGTCTTCAGCTGCAATCATTTTTTTAGATGTCAGTTCACAAAATTTTTCCTTTAACAAATTCTTATAAATTTCAGGGCTATCTGAATCAGAGAATTCACACGTCAGATACATTAATTGCCTTTTTTTGTACAATAATAAAGTATTATATTATGCCTTTTCTGTTCCTTGAGTAACAGGACGCTATGAACCATCATATTGCTGTGTAAATTTACAGGTTAATCTGGATTTGCCCTGGATATTTATATAAGGAGATAAAGTGCCAAAGAATTTACAAATCCATAGTCTATTTGTTGTGCCTTAGTTATCCCATTTAAGTAACCCCTTGCAGTAGGTTCAGAGGGACTAACATCCCAAACCAGTTTACAATTACTTATTCCACAGGAATGTCTTTGTAAGGAATTCGTATGGCATGTTGAGATTTAAATTCAAATTTTACCTTACTGTATACTACATTCTCCACACAAACTTTCTGTGCAATTAAAAGTTTCACTTTTCAATCCTCCAGAGAAATGGGCCTCTGAAATCCTACTGTAAACTGAAAAAATCTCATACTTTTAATTATTATAGTTTATTTAAAAACTACTTTCCAAAATATATGAATAAATACAAAGAAAGACTGTTACCATACTGTCTCCAATCCACATTAGAAGGTAAATTGAGCCACAGAATTAAGTTATTGAGTTCATTTAAGTAGGATGGCAGTGAATGGAAACCTTTTTGGTTATACCACACCTGGAAGAAAGAACAGAAATTGTCAATCAAAACTTTGTTCTTTCTGGATGTTGTTCTAAAAGCTCACATACCTTTAAGAATTTCATAAAGGATATCTAATGTCAGTTATGTCTGTTATGGCATTTATTTACAGAAGAAAGTCAACCAGGTAGAACAGAATCAATTGATTTGCATAAATTTTTCAACAGCATGCAGCAGTTTTCTATTGTTGGAGCTGTACACATATATTCATCACTAAATTGAGATTCTATGATTTAAGGGAACACTATGTCCCCCTTCCTTTACACACATGTGGTTGAACAAATAGAGGGAGAACAATGTGGAAAAAACACCTGCCAGCTTGATCAAAAATACAAAAATATGAGTAAAACTAATGCTAGTTAGAAGAATCATTGAAATTTCAAAGAGACTTGTCTAAATAACACTTGCATAAGGCACACAGCCTAAAATATCTAGGAACAGAATATTCTAGAAAAGAGGGAAAGAAGGAATCAAGGAGGCATGGTTTACAAGGTATGAAGCTGTTCCATAGACAGAGCTGTCTCTACCTTCAACAAACATCAGTGGCTTGTTGAACACAGAAATTGAGGCATACAAACTTCAAGGCAGACAAGGCAAGACAGTCTCTCTGAGGAACACAGGGAAACAATTCTCTTGTAACATATTATCTTCAGATCATGCAGATTCACCCTGACTTGATAAAATACCTTTAATCCACACTTCCACTTGCTAGAACCCTTGCTGAGAGCTTGATATGTCCCAAAACCAAATATACTGAGGTTTGAGTTTCCTCTGCAGTTAGAGGATGACTCTTATCACTCATTACTGTTAAACATAGTACTTCTGAATCTATATTATCCATATGGAAAGCTAGGTCAAATTATTATGTATATTTATTTTCAGTTTCAGTGGAATTTAAAACCATCTGCTTACTATCCATTTCTTACATCACAGCGCACTTTCTTCACCCCTTTTTTTTTTTTTAACAGTTGAAAATCTCCTAACCTTTCCCTCTTTGATATCAGTTGTTTGTACTCTGCATTTTGTACATCCTAGGTAGGGCAATTCTCACTGTCTCTCTGGATTCTGAATCATAATGTAAAGTGAACAGGATTAAATATATACCTCCTTATTGCCTTAACACTCCTTTTCTAAGATTTCTAGAATTACCATCTACAGTTACATCTTAGAAACTTCCCTAAAGATTCTCTTATCATTCCTTTGATGCTGTTCTCAAGTATTTGTAGATAATTCTGCCCTTTTCTTTTTTTTCCCTTTTTTCTTATACTATACAAATCTTACTTGGATTCTAGTCACAGACTTTGACTGTTTTTTCTGACACATTCTCCTCTGTATTTCCCAGTACAGACTGCCTAATCTTCAGTTCTGTTTCTGTCTCTTAATTATATTCTTCTGATTAATTCTCCTGCCTACCTACTTGTTTGAATCTCCACATTTTTGTGAGGTGAGGTTTACAATACTCTGACTCTCTGCTTTATCTCCTCCCATCTATCCTAGATCATGATTCCAAGAACCACTCAGAGGTCCACTGGCATTTCTTCTCTGCCTCTCACATTGAATCTTCTTCGCCACAAGCTCTGTTAGTCTTTTTTTTTTATTTTATTAGCTGCTTTGATCTGCCATTATTCTTGCCTGCATTACCTTTCACATTTTCTACTCTTCTTTATGTGGTATTCACAACTGCTTGAAATCTCAAGATTGGAAGAGATCTTTAACATCAAGTCCAACCACTAACCGAGCACTACCACTGTAACTACTAGAACACTAAACCACATCACCCAACATCAGATCCAAACACTTTAAATACCTCCAGGGATGACCTCATCAACTCCCTGAGAAAGCTATTCCAATTCCTGACCCTCCTAACAGTGATATTATTTTTTTCTAATATCTAATCTGAATCTCACCTGTTTTAGCTCAAAACAATTTCCTCTTGTCCTCTCTGCGGTCACAGCAGAAGAGAGCAGCCACCACCTCACTACAGCCCCCTTTCAGAGAGTTGTAGAGAGGAATGAAGCC
>VZUI01004249.1:0-23085 GCA_013401135.1 Cettia cetti
TCTCTCTGCAGGGCCTCCCTGCCTTTAAGGAGTCAACAGCTCCTCCCTGTTTTATATCACCTGCAGACTTGCTCAGTCTCCCTTCCAGTGCTGTGTTCAAGTCCTTTATGAAGATGTTGAAGATGTCACCCTGTTCACTGTAACCCTTTGTGTCCCATCTGTGAGTCAGATGCTCACCCATCACATGGTGTGTTTTTCCAGCTGGGGGTTGGACATTTTGTCCAGGAGACTGAGAGAGACACTATCAAAAACTTTACTGAAATGCAAAAATATTACATCAACTGGCTTTCCTTCACCAGCTAGGTGGTCATAAAAGGAAATCAGGTTTGATAAGCAGGACTTTCCCCTCATGAAGCTGAGCTGACTGTGATGAATGACCGCATTGTCTGTCCTGTGTTTTTAATACCTCCCAGAACAATCTTCTCCATAACTTTACCAGGCACTGAAGTGAGACGGACAGGCCTGTAGTTTCCAGGGTCTTCCTTCCTGCCCTTCTTGAAAATCATAAAAACATTCATCAGTGTCAAGTCAGCTGAGACCTCTATGGATTCCCAAAATCTCTCAAAGATAATTGAGAGAGGTTTAACAATGAAAATAGCTAAAAAAACACTTCTAATCTGAGAAAAAAGAATTCGGAAATATTTTTTGACTAAAATAGAGACCACCTTGTACAGGGAAAAAAACATTTCTGGTTTTGCTTCCTCTTCCCCTTTTTCTAACTTCAGTGAGCAGTGATAAGTTGTACCCATGTTACCTATCACAGAGAGGACAACTGCATCAAAGAGGCCCCTCAAAAATTCATTTCCCAAATGAGTACTGCACAAGAACTGAATTTTGGTTAATGGTTTGTGTCAGAAGAGGTAGAACTTGATGCATTCACTGCCTGCCTTTGTGCTGTGACTCAGAGACAGACAGCCCCAAGCTACTGTCCAGAGTAAGGAAATGCTGTTCTCCTCATCCCAATTTATTTTGAGGAGAAAGGTTTGGAATTCAGCATCGAATTCCTTCCATATCTCTTTGTTGCTTTTTGGGGGACAAATTTTGCAGCTCCTGAATGGGAAAGTCCAAAGGCCTGTGTTTAACAAAAACAAAATATATTTTTCAGAGACAATGAGCCAATAGTGCCAGGCATCAAGGCTTCCTGGGCTTTCATGTTTCCAGCTGTCTTTGAACTGTAATGAATGGATAGAGAGCAGAGAGCCTGAGAAACAACTAATTTGGAGAATCTCTGGGTGTCAGAAAGGAGTTTTTCAAGAATTGGTGTGGTAATTAAGAGCACCTCAGTGACAGCTGAACTTGGAAGATGCTTGGGCACCATCACAGCCTCTCACACTCTGATCATGGGTGGGACTGGAGGGTACTTGCTCAATTTGTGAAGAGCCAGCAGAAAAAATCTGCCCAAAGGAAGCCTTGCTAAGGAAAAGGAGAGTTTCACACTTGGTTTAGGGTGTATTCACCTTCTTTTGTCCCACTTCTGCTCAGATTTCAGTATGGACATCCAAAGGCCAAATGAATATCATGTTTATCTGGCATTAAAATGCTAATTGAAGTGGGTCCATGGTGTCTTTAAACATTTGTCCACCAAATTCTCACTGAAATATTTCTAAACAATGGGCAATTTTTCCCTAGATTGAGTGATTTTTATTGTTGAACAAACACATATTGGATTCCTCATCTTACATTTCAAATTTGGCCACATATGGGTTTAAGATTCTGGCCCTGAGTAATTGCCAATACATGAAAAAAAAAATTAATTTCATCGCCTTTGCTTATTTCTTTGTGAAGTGATATTTGAAATGTCTTTATCTATTTTCTATTCCTTTTTTAATGGCACATTTATTTGATGGGAGACTAGTTGATAGAAAACCAATCCCAACAAATATGAGTGCTAACTGCAGTTGATGTACCTATATCGTAATCAGTACATGTTGAGCCACCTATTCTTCAGCTTTGTAATATATTCTCCTCACTCTGCCTGAATCACATTTCTGGGTGGAACACACTCTTCTGTTGTTGTTGTTCTTTTGTTTTATTTTTCAAATAAGTTACACTTCTTTCTCCTGAAAACATACTAGGTTCTCCTTTAGTTAAAAATGATAGCATAAATTCTGGAAAATACAGCAAAATACACTCAGTGAGGGGATTATATTACCAAAACACTAAGGCTTTTTAGGCAATGAAGGTTACATATGACCATACATGCAGAATTCTTCACGTGTATGCAAGACAACATACAAGTCAAAACTGCTTCTGTACTCTTTTATTCTTTTTATTTGTTTGAAAATCATACTGATTGCCCATAAATTTTTTGTCACCTAAAGTATCCAATAGCTTCATACAGCTTTGTTCTGTAGATTTTTTTAGAGAAGGCCCATTCTTTTGCATTAATAAAGGTTCTGTTCTGCTTTGCCATGGGGCACTGCTCTCCACATACAGCAGAGAATCAGTCCCTGACATGTGCCAGTCTGTTCCTTCATTAATCACAGGTTGTCTCCCATGAATGTCATCTATGAGGTTATAAAGGAAACTAAATGAAAATTGCATTCCTCTCCCTGTGGCAGCAATGAGGGTTGGGGAGGGGAGGTTTTGTTGAAAGAGCCTGACAGTCATTCCATGAGAAATTTTGCTTTGCTAATAAACATCCCTCCACTTCATCAATGCATATCATCTCTACTCAGCAGATGTGAGTTGATCAAGAGGATTATCATCATTTAAAGCTTTCCAGGTGTTCCAAAAGCAGCTGGTCACCACTGCTGCACCTTTCCTGCTGTCTCCAGGACACCAACTTGCAGAGTTTAGCAACCTACTGCTCCATATATAGAGTGCTCATAACTTTTAGGGCTTTGCAGGTTTTTTTGGTTTGGGTTGGGTTTTTTGGTTTGTTTTGACTTTTGTTTGTTTTGTATTTTGATTTTGGTTTGGGGTTTTTTTAAAGAGGGGTGGGAGAATAAAAACTGGCAAAATAATTTCCCTTTTAAAAATCACAGGGACTCACCTTATACAAAATGTAGTATTAAAAGAATAATACCACTTCCAAAGGATTTTAAGTTTTTCACATTGTGTTTTGGTCTAGTACCAGGAAATACAATTACCTCCACCCCATATTTCAAATAAACTGAAAAACCCTGAAAGAACTGAAAAACCACAGCTTTTAAAATGCCAAAATAAAATCATTTTTGGTGTATCAAACCAGTTCATTCCCAAAAACCTAAAATGTGCACTGAGTTTTAACTGGTATTCTGTGAAACAAGTTGAAAGGAAATTTCAGTTTGAACAAAATACTTTTTTTTGTGAGTGCATTTAAGAGCAAGCCAAAACACAACATTTCAACACTGGGAAAAATATAGTCATAGAGGAATGGATTCACTGAACTCTATTAATGTTTGTCAGCTGAAGAAGTACAAAACACCACTAAGAAGTAAAATTTATAATACATATTGGTCATAAGTATTTATTTTTGTACTAAATAATTTTATATTTTTTCCAGAAGAGACTGCTCTGAATCACTCTTTAGGATGATGGTACCAAATATGCATCTGCAGCCTGAACACATTTCAGTGTCTGTTTTAAAAGGGATGGATTGGGATGGTGATCTCCAGACTGGATCTTTATTTTTCTTTCATTTACTGTCAAATCCTGCTTATCTGACAGAAGAGTACTATCAGAAAATCAATCCTTCAAACAGCTTTAAAATACCTTGTTCACTGGTGAACTCATATTTGCATCTCAGAGATAGTAACATATGCTACAGGATGCTTCTGAGATCCAGGATATTTGTTTGAATGCATAATACACTGGCCTTGAATCAGTACAATTAATGATAGATCCTTGTTGACATTAGGTATCAAATTACCCACAGCTGCTTTTTAAATAAGTTTGTACATACATTTAATGATGGGAATGTGACAAATTTCTTTTTGTCTTATGGCTTTATCCCAGTTTCTAGTGATATCACACCCAGGCTTATTCTTAAAAGTTGCCATTTAGTTTCAGCCTGCCAACCTAATGGAGCTCACAGAACATCTCTCAGGGCTGCTGAACCAGCAGAGGCAGCACTCGATATGATATGTATGCTTAAGCTTTAGGGTGCATAATAAACATGAGAGCTTCACGCCCTGAAAAATAATCACTGGGAACACAGTGCATAAACTGCAAGCTAGAAACTGCAAGCTAGAGACATGTTTTCTTTTGGGCAATTTCCCAAAAGAAACATCAAACAATAATACAGAATATAGTGCACCTAAGTGCTTATTACTTGAACTTTAGATTTACTTTTAAGAATAAAATATTTACACTCAGTTTCATAGTATTTTTTTTCTTTTCCTTCGCCCATCCATGTGATTTAATATAGCAGACTTGATTATGGTGGAGAAAAATCCCCACTGCATTTTTCTCTTTGACAGGAATATCATTCTCTTTCTAGTGATGATTCTTTTCCTTACAGCACTTTCAGGGAAATTATGCACATGGGACACAAAACACTCTTGAAGTAGCAATGAAGTCCTTTAAAAACGTGAGCAGAAAACCGTGCAAGGTTACAACAGGACACGAGTAATTCCCAGCCCTTGTCCTGGCCTTCCTGAAGGTGCCAATTTCCTCTCTCAGGATGCTGCAGAGGAGCTGTATGTGTGTGCCCTGAGCCCTCTCTGGGGAGTGATGGCTCAGCCTCAGTTATCTGCATGATTATGAACCAGAGCATGTCTGACAGAAATAACACAATTTAACCAGCACCTATTCCTCACATCAAGCCACTAACATCTGAATAGTGGCTATCTTCTTTATTTCCTTATTCTCCTTACCTTATTCTCCTTACCTCCCCTGTCCCCAATGTTTTTGTAGTTCCCATACCAGAAGTTTACCTCTCCATGACTCAGGCTGCACCCCTCTGTATTTCCTGCCTGATATTCCCCTCCAATAAAAGTTACCTGATGTTTGCCTTTTCTTTGTTGTCCCTTGGTTTTTAAGAGCTTGTATTTGGGGACAAGCACATCTTGATAACCATTCACCTATATCTGTGCTCAAAACCAAAATGCAGACATATTCCTTTCTAATGCTTGTCTTCAACAACAATTTCTTACTCCATTGTTCTTTATTTTACTTAAAGAGTGTTGAGAAAAGGAAAAAATATTATCATTGAACAACTCTGGAGTTGACTGGTAGGAAATAAAGGCAGCAAACAAATATTAGAGGCATTGCTAGGGAGCAAGAAAGAGACCACAGATAATTTGAATAAGCTCCTCTACTATTTCTTTTGCGCTCACCAGACCATACCAACAAATGCTGTCCAATGTCTAAGGGTGAATTCATTTCCTGGGCAAACTCTTGCCACCAGAATGAGCACAAACATAGATTGCCTGACAACTGCAAGGGCTCTCCTAACAATAAAGCACAGAGAGGACAAAATCTCTTTTGCAAATAAATAAAACAAAGCAAACTGAATAAAAACTAGTCAGATAATTGTGCTGTTCATATTCACAACAACCCCTCAGCAGAGTATAAATGCATACACTGGACTGTGCTGACAATGCCAGTCCTGTCCTCTGCAGCCCAGTTTCACAGCACATCATTTCTTCCCTAAAGCAGACGTGCTGTGTCTAATATGTGAGGAAACCCAACCTCCCCTCCCCTTCCTCAATTTGCCTGATTCATCTGATAACCCTGGAAGAAAGTGCCTGTCATGCATGCCAAGGCACAAGGAACAGTCACACCTCTGTCTTCAAAGCAGAAACTGATACTGTTTAATCACTGTGCCTAGGTCAGTGATTAAAATAAAACAGGACAGTGTTGGACCATTTTCCTTGTAATCAACTCCCTTTTGCCTCAGTCGGCTTCACAAGCTGTTGCATGGTTATTTGATTTAACAAACCTCCAAAATGTACTGTTTTACTTGAATATGAAGCTTTATGTACTGCCATAATTATTATGGTCTCAGTATAACTGTGTGTCCAATTAGACATTGAAAATCTATCTACATAAATATTTGAAGAGGTGCTTCTAGTGAGCTTGAAGGGAAAGGGCCAGCCAGTTTCTCTCAGCCTGAAGCTCCTCAGAGAGGCTAATTACCAACATGCCTCACCTCAGTCAAAATCTGGTAATGAGCTCTCCCATTTATATGTTTGTACTGGGTTCTCTGAACCACAAGATTCAGGGTTTCACCCTTGGTACTAAACCTGGGAGTCTTCATTTAAAAACTGAGGGAGGAGGAGAGATCATTATTATTTCTCACTGCAACAGGGAGTCAAACATAGGAGAAACACAGCTGAAATTCTAACAGAATAATGCTAATATTAGGAAATGAAGAGTTTGTTTGGGTTTTTTTTTTAATTAATAAATAAAATAACTTTAACTCCTTCTTGAGAAAAATAAATACATTTAAAGGTGAAAAATTAAATCCACCTATAAAAGCTCAGTCATGGTGAGCCATTGTATAATAGCTACCAAAATACACTGCCTCTTGTGTGACAACAAGTTACATAAAAAGGAGAGAGACATTGCCAATTATTTTCATTCTCAGTAACAGTCAATTACACATCATCACCTTTCATAAACATTTGTAACTGTTATCTATTTTGGATGTTGCAAATAAATAATGCTACTTGCATGCTACATTAGTCTGGTTAAGGTAAGAGAAATTTCAATGTAACTGGGCAGCAATGAGTTACCTGCTATCCAAGACATCCATAAACCAACAACTGGGATCCCTTAAGTGTTCTCTTTCCTCACCATAGTGTCCAGAGTATTCAAACGGAACAAGCAATTCCTTTAGAAGTGGCTTGACAGGATGAGAGATAATTTTAAAATGGTCAGGAAGAGAAGGAGGAAGAGAGTGACCTTCCAGCTGCAGATGATAACCAAAGAGTCCTTCCAGCATGCAGTGAGGTGCTGGGGAGCATCCTGGAAACAAGGAGCTCCAAGGAGCATGGCCAGCACATCTCTCCAGCCTTTTCTGTTCATCTTTGTGCCAAGAACAGCACACCAGCTGAAAAGGAGAAACATGATGTCATTTGATGGCCACTTATAAAAAAAAAAAAATAACATAAATGGCCGTCAAAAATGGAAAATTGCATGTGTGCAACACCAAAGTATGGGTGAGATTCTTGTTGCAGAGGGGATTGTAAGAGATGTAATAAAGGAACAATGGCAAAAAACTCAGCATGATGTTACCAGTGAAAATGGCTACTAGTTCAGGACTGTAAACTGAGCTACTCTTCATACCTGTGGCTATATACTGATATACCTCAGATGAGCCTTAGTCTTATTAGCAGATGGCAGGACAAAAGGGAACTCTGCATTTTCAAATCACAGCCTCTGACTGAGTGTAAGCAGAAGCTGAAAAAGCAGAATAGCTGCAACCTTCAATATTTGGGTGGTTAAATGCTTCCACAGAGCTGAGAGGAAAACTGCTGAATTCTCACACTTTCTTTTTATTTTGACCTTTATGAAACAGTCACACTGTGATCAAAGGCAGCCTCCTATCTTCTCAGACCAACAGTCAGAGCAGCTTTATTTGCTCAAGAGAATATATTTACATGCCAGTATAGAGCATTTGACAACAGCTGAACTAACACATGCAGCAAAGTTTGGCAGCTGAAGGGCAAATAACTGATTAGCAAAGATGAATGAATTTTTTTTTTCCTGGTTGTTGTTGTTGTTACCAAACAGTGACAGCTGCTCATGACAATACTGTTCATGAAATTGGAGATTTTTATCTACTAATTCAAATTTTTGTATGTATTTTTTTAAATGGGAAAGTTGGACAGTATGCAATCAAAATAACCTTTTGCTGTAAAAAGGAGAAAATCAAGATCCAAATAATTTTCAGTAGCAGCTCACAAGAAGATGGTATTTTGGTTCTATAAAAAATGGTAGAAATAAAACAAAATTCACATAAGCTTATGAAGTATACACAAGTGCATGGAATAAAGCTTTTTTAAAGCCTAGAAAGGTGTTTTATAGCTTGTTTGCTCCCATGGTAAGATAAAAATGCTACCAGACAGATATCTAAGGCTCTCTCAGAAATACTTTTAGCAGGAGTTTAAACTTCCAGAAGGAGTACAAAATAGATTCGAACACTGTCAGAAAATTCCCTTCTCTCCTGTGTGAGACCACCTGTATCAGCCTTTAGCACAGGCAGCATGTGAAGGGGATAGTTTTTAGGGCAGCACTGGCCCAACATTCAAACCAGCAGCAGTCTGGATCCTCCAGGGACTTCCCACCAAGGAACACTGGAGCAGGTGTAAGGTGCAGAATCTTCTTGAACATTAAGGGTACTTGCCTCCATTTTGAAAAAAATTAGTGCACAAACAAAAATTTGTCAGAGCCATAAAACCACTAGAATTCACATCTTATTAATAGCTATAGCTGCAAATACCCTCAAAAGAAAGGGCAACAGTTTTATTTCAAGATATTAAGAAGACATTTTGAAACACCTTGAAAGTTTTAATAAACTGAGCCCCTGGCCATGCAAGGAAAAGGAATAGATTGGAGGGGTACCTCAGATGCAATGTTACAGGTAGAAGAGCTTGTCAAAACATAAAAGTTTTTGCTTGAAAGGAAGCTCTGATGAAATATCCTTTTATCTTCAAATCAAAAGTAAGTAAGTTAAAAAAAAGAAAAGCGAGAAGTCATAGCTTTCCAAGAACAGAGTCATTACAAGTGGGGAGTTCAGGCAAATTAAGGTACTTATTAGAACAACAGCATTAAGAAATCCGAGTTCCCTAGGTAGGTTTGATAATTAACTTTTGTGGCAATAGTCTAAAAATAGCCTTTTTTTCTCCTGTACCATTAGATTTTGTTGAACTGACATTTTCTAGTGAAATACCGTTCTTTCAGTTTTCAATTGGTGCTCTGAAATAGCTCTGTCAGACCCTGTACATGTTGGCTTAATAAGCAAAGCTCACAGTGCTGAGCTATTGTTCAACTCTCTTTCCTGTGAAGCAGCTGCTGAATTTTCTTTCCTCTTATTAACACTGCTGTTGTGAAGGGGAGGGTAAAGGATTTTGTAGTGCCTCCTTTAGCATAACTCACACACCATTCCTATTTTGGGGTGGGGTGTCCTTTTTTCAAGAGGCTGTAATGTCCATGCCAGACAAAGAGAGACCTTGTGGAATTTTGTGAGGTACTTCACAGCCCTTCCCTTCACTGCTGACTGTACCTGGGTGCTCCAGTCACCAGTGACAGGGGAGGGGATCTTCCAGAGAGTGCCTCAGAGCCAGACCCTACTGCAAGCACTTACCCTCAGTTGTTCTCTACTCACTGCAGTGGGAATCAAGGGGAACAAGACAAACTGCATTATCTGACTTTTTAGGTACTGGAATTTGGGTAGTGTGGATGTTAGAGCCATAAAAACCATTCTTAAGGGGCAGTTACTCAATCCAAATGACCCTGGAGCTTCATGCTAAGACTTTAGGATCTTCTTGTGGAAATCCAGGCTTTATTCAGGATAATTTTTAGGGATGTAAGAGAGACTAAACAAGTTTTTGATGTGTTTCTTCTTTATATAAACAAGCTTTTCTCTTTTCCCCTTTGTTAGGTACAGAACAGTATTTTCATCCTTAAAAAAAACTGCTCTACTTCTTCCTTCCCTGCCCTGATGGGTGATTCCTGCTGGCAAGAAACTCTTCTCCCTTGTCCTATAGCATCAGAAAAACTCCTGGCCACTAATTAGAGCTTCATCCTTGAGACTTTGGGGTCCAAGTTTGAGGTAGAATGTTTGGCACAGTAGAGAATGCCAGCACTTACTCAGGAATAAGAAGCCTGAATGGTTTTGGGGTAGATTACAGACCTTTTGGGACACTAGTCAGACCAAAATAAATGGGTAAGACAAAACCAACTTCAAGCTTTCTCCTGCTCTCTTTTTACTTTACATCAGTTTCTCAATTTTGTTCAAACATCAGATTTTCAAGGCAAGTTAAATGAGAAGCATTTTCATACTGCCTCTACAATCATCTCACAAATCATGGCCTTAGATTTCTACTTCCTTGAATAGAATTATAACTTAGGTGAAATTGCTCTTATGCTCACTTTAATAAAGTGTTTAACAACTGAGTGTTAATTCATCTGGAGAGATACCAAGGCACAAAATCTTTTCAAGCAGAGGAAGAGCTCATGTCTCAGATCAGTGGCTCAGAGTGTTCTCAACATAACCAAGTCAAACACAGTGCCAGAAATATCTTGGGAATGCTATTTCCTGGTTGCTGGGTTCATTCCTTCACACCCACTGGCAGTGAACCAGGTTTTCCTTCAGTGGCTGCTCCGGCAGCACTCTAACCAGCAGCAAAGCCAGCTCATGTGTCCCTGCCTTCCCCATGGACCTCTGCTGCAGCTGCTTATTTTTACCTGTCCACCAGAGCTTCTCTCTGCTGTGCTTGCACAAAAGTGTTCTGCTGCTGGCAAGAACACCCTGAGCTACACTCCCAACATCACTGCAAAAACCACAATGCCAGCCACTGTGTTTGGTCTGGAAGTCATGCAAATCTTACCTTCACTGAGCATTCTCCTTCCAGCTATCTGTGAAAAATTTCTAAAGTTTTAGGTTAAACCTTGTAGTCCATTAGGTAACATTTACAGTGGAAATTGATTTTATGTAACACAAACAAGAAAAGCAATCAAAGCTGGTCCCTAGTTCTGTTTAGAAGCTATTTTAACATGCAAACAAATTTGGAGATGAAAAGTCTGGAGGATGACTCTCCAAAGCCTGCTTGCTGGAATGGGGGGAAGGGTTTCAGATTGCTAATGAACTTGCAACTCTTAGTAGATGCTGTATCATTTGAGAATTTAATTATTATAAAGGGTTAGGATGACATATTCAAAACTACATTTGAGAATCAAATGTTCAATTCTCATCAAGATGAACGAGTGAAGTAGTAACACTTTGCATAAATATTGCAGCATAGGCAAAGAGGCCTTTGAATGGGGTAAGCAGGGCAGGGGAGGGCAGAAGAACATTCCTGACAATACAACACTGACAATAATAATATTGGTATCATTTGACAGAGATAATTTGCTAGAAAGTTAAAACATTTGACCCAACAAACACAGCAGATACAAGGATTTTTTATGAGGAGACTGCACATCCATTCTTAATTGGATTCACCATTGGCTTAATTGTCAAGAGCAGAATTTGCTTGGTAAATATTTTAAATTTGGAATTCGGCTGTATGTCAGGTTACTCAAACATTTAGTCATATATAAACTTCTTCAGGTGGCAAGGCCTGAAACAGACTTCCATGAGGCCGAAATTATTAAATACTGAAGTAATCTTCCTGTACCATAAATAAGTGTTTTCATAACATGACAGGTATTTTAATCACGCTTAATCATTAGAAATATCATGGAATCATTGAATGGTTTGGATTGGAGGGTACTTTAAAGGTAATCTAGTTCCAGTCCCCTGCAAGGACAACTTCCACTAGACCAGGTTGCTCGAAATTCCATCCCAGCTTTTTGCTTTCCAATTTATATACAGATCAGGACTCAACAAAGGTAAAGTTCCTCTTCTAATTTTTGTGCTTTCTTTTGCTGTAAACAAGGGTAGGTCTAAATCCTTCCTGACAGATTGCTCTCTGCCCTCGGTGGTCTCCGGTGAGCAGAGCTGCCTCAGCCTCCCGTTACCCCCGGAGAGATGCTCGGTGCCTTTTCCACGAAACACACGCAGATCTTGGCTGCAGAAGCTCTGCTTGGCCACGGGATGGGGCTCTCCGCACACAAGTGACATCCCCTCCGTACGCAAGCGACATCCCCTCCGCACACAAGTGACATCCCCTCCGCACACAAGTGACATCCCAAAGGCGCCGTGCCCACGGAGCGCTCCCCGGCAGGGGTGGCCGGGAGGGCCTGGGGGACAGCAGGGAGGGGACGGGGAGCGGCGCAGGTCCGCAAGAGGCAAAAACAGTGCCGAGAGAGAGCAGCTCGCATTTAATCCTTCAAAATAGGCTCATCTATTAGAGTTTGTGTCAGCCGCAGAGAAATGAACGGGGTAGTAACACTGGAAGCATGTGCCACGTGTGTTTGCGGCCCAAAACAACACCTCATGCCTACTAATATTTAGGAACTCACCAAGAGATCTCAACAGCAGAACCATAAATAGCTCAGAAGTAACGGATGTTGTAATTCTGCTCCTTCCCTTTTCCCACCCCCCGCCTTTTTTTTTTTTTTTTTTTTTTTTTTTTTTTTTTTTTTTTTTTTTTTTTTTTTTTATCTATACAACAGAATCACAGAATATGCTGAGTTGGAAGGGACCTACAAAGTTCATCAAGTTCAACTCCCAGCCTTGCACAGGGCAGCCCCAAGAGTCAGCAGCCCCAAGAGTCACACCATGTGCCTAAGAGAATTGTCTCAACACTTCTCAAACTCTGTCAGGCTGGTGCTGTGACCACTGCCCTGGGAACCTTATGCCAGTGCCCAAACACCCTCTGGGGAAAGAACCTTTTCCTAATACCCAGCCTAAACCTTCCTTGACACAACTTCAGGCCATTCCCTTGGATCCTGTCAATTTGTATAGTTCATAAACCCATAAAAATCGAGACCCATATGGCTTTCATTTTACCTCTGGAAGTAGGGAAATATATTTTACACTTACTGAACAAACACACAAAGGAGCCTTTCGGTAAAGGAAGTTCATAATAGAAATGCAAACAGTGTGATCCTGCCAGGCATCAACCCCATGTTTGCACCATTGAAACACCCTCATTCCTAATGGTCTTCTCAGTATTCATCTTCCATGTTAAGAGAAGTCCTTTTTGCCCCCGCTGTTCAATGCCACTCATATTCAGTTTATTAAAAAAAAAAAGTTGCAATTCCAGTTTGACCATCTGATGCTGTATGTGAGGTAACTCAAGGCTGCAAATGTACAGAGCAGGCTGAGCCTGTGAGATAGCAATAAACACACGGGGGAGCTGCATGGCCTGTGATGGTTCCTAACTTTAATAGAAGCAAACACAAAAGCAGCAGAAAAAATTGTCGGATACACATTTTACCTGTGGCTTCTATTTCTTCTGCTTTTGCTATAAACTAATATGGAAGAGTTTATTTTAGTTGTTTTCTGATGAAGGTTAGGTTCCTCTTCCACTCCACCCCAATCAATTACTTTTTTTATATGGCTGTTCTTCAGCCTTGGTTTCCACTCATTTTTCTTTGTACAGCCTTGTCCATTTTGTGATACAGCAAGTTTAACTCTATTAGATAGGATGTCACACACTCATTCCTTTTTATATTTCTCAAATTTCATTTCTGTGTGTTGTCCTCTTCCTTTTCTCAAGAGTCTGCTGTAAACTGCTGCCATTTTGGAAAAAAAAAATCAAAATAAATCTGTCATATTTTAACCCCAGACAACAAACACCATGAAGATACTCACTCATGATCCCCCATCTTGAGCAGTGGGGCAGGGAGGAGAATCAGAAAAAAAAAGTAAAACTCATGGGTGGAGGAAAGAATAGTTTAAGACTTAAAGCAAAGTCAAATATAATAATTCTAACAATACAGTAGCAGCAATAATATTAATATTAATAATATTATTATTAAATGGAAGATTAGAGAGATAAAACTCAAGGGAAACAACAGGTCAGGTCACCTGTCCTGGCTTTGCTCCCTTCTGCACCTGCTCACTGGCAGAGCATGAGACACTGAGATGTTCTTGGCCTAGGGTCAGGACTAAGTGAAACATTAGGCTCAGAACAGTGAAACATCACTGGGCTATCAACATTATTCTCATACTGAATACAAAACACAGCACAGTATCACACACCAAGAAGACAACTAGCTCTATTCCAGCCAAGACCAGCACAAAATCTCATTTCACTCAATCTAGAAATTAAATTTAGTTCCTGGAAACTTAGCTAATTAAAAACTGGAGGCAAATGGAAGCAAGCTGCATAAAAGCTTTTTCCCAGCTCTCTCGGTAGAGTTGATTTTACCTTGTGACTGCTCAGTAGACTTCTCTTTTCCCATTTTACACCCTCTAAATGCACCATTCCCCTCACCAGCAGTGTAGTCTTCCCTTCTAATCTGTCCTTTCCATACAGAAACTTCCAGTAACAGACCTAAACACCACAAGAAACCTGTATACTTTGGGGCTGGAAATGTAAAATCCCACAAATCACATATTCATAGTAATTAGGAGCGTAAGGTTAATCTGTCAGGACAGAAATATTTCCTGAGAGAAAAACTCAAGAGTCAAGGGAAATGACTGCTGTTGGAGAGCCAAAACCCACTGTCACAGTGGGGAATCACAGAATGGTTTGGGTTGGAAGGGATCTTAAAGATCATCTAGTTCCAGTCCTCCTGTCGTCGGCAAAGAAAGCAGGTATATCTTTTAGAAGAGAAATAAAAAAGAAACTACAAAAAAGTTTCAGCTTTTAAAATAGTTTTAGGTTTACTTATATTTTCAGTAATTCAGCCTCAACAACCAAAATGTACTTGCCCTGGGAAAATTACACCATTCCAATTAATGGAAACAAACTGCCCAAGACCCAAGGGCAGCCTGGGGCATCCACAGCCACACCATGGCTGAGCTGCCAGAACTCCAAGTTGCCTGTCAGCAAATACAAAACTGGGTCTTCTGGGAAGTCTGGGAAAATGCTTGGTAGGTGATCTGCAGGGAGCCAACAGTGCTAAGAGCAGCATCTCTTTACCAAGTGAACCCTTGAAATAATGAGGAGTCACCAACCACTGTTAGGCACCCCTCTCCCAGTCTTCGAGCGTTGTGAAAATTACTTTTGTGGTCAGAGACCCATTGCTTTAGGCAGTGGTTAGTATGATTCCTTAAAATATAATCTCTTCCACAAACTCTCTTAGCTCCATGAAGAAACCCAGTATTTTCCTGATGTTTAAATTCTTCTTGCAAGCCTCATACAGAATCTTGCTGTGTCTTGAAACTTATTTCTGATGTTCAAACTGACCTTATGAATGGTCACAGTACCGGCAGTGTCTTGTACCATCCTTTCCTCAGCAAGGACACCTGACAGTAATTTACCGTAAGTTAAACTGTTGCCCTTTTGTCTTGGGCTGCAATATATAACCAAAGCATGTATTCTATTCCCAATCTGTTGAAACCAGTTGAGGAGGTGTGTTTTTTTTTTTTTTTAACTCCAGGGGGGAGCGGGCAGGGGCCTTCTGATAATGGGCCAGCTGTTAAAACCAGGTAGAGCAATGTTCTTTATCTCTTCCACCACCAGTCTTCTCTCCAGAGGGATATCTGCTGTTAATGGGTTATTTAAGTCTCACCACGTGACTGATAACATTACATCATCCCATTTTGAGTTGTTCCACCCAGTGGGAAGAGCTAAGCATTCCTACCTAGATAAAAGCTGAAATTCAGCACAGCAAGACAGCCTGTTTTCCACAGGATTCCCAGAGGAAAGACTGGACCCACCTTGCTATCACTGGACTCTTCTACAAAATCATCTCTGCTCCAACATCTGTTACTCCAGGAGGATGTATTTGGGTGTCAGGTCATATTCTGACTCTGTCAGTGTTTCTAGAATTGATTGTTTGTTTGTTTTACTACATTTGTATTTTTTAATACTCCTAGTAAAGAACTGTTATTCCTATTTCCAAATTTTTGCCTGAAGTACCTTAATTGCAAACTTATAATAATTTGGAGGGAGGGGGATTTACATTCTCTATTTCAAGTGAAGCTCCAGCTTTCCCTGGCAGACACCTGTCTTTCTAAATCAAGACACCTTTAGACTAAACTTACTGCTTCTGTGCCTAGTGTAAATTACTTACTCACAAATTTCTCTTCTAATCCCCAGTAGGTCTAAGTTGGTTAAAATTTTCAGAATTACAGAAGACTTCTATACAGTGCAAACTGTTTGAAACTGCTGGATCACAGGCAATATGAAATAAGCTGAACAAAACCTAGTTCTGGTCAATGCAATAGTCTAATTAACCCATTTCCAAGGAGTTCTTTCTTTAGGCCTTGTTTGGGTTTTTTTTTCCCCTCTGAGAAGTGCTGTGTACTACTGATACCATAATAACAGTCTGATATTTTGCCAGGTTTATTGCCCCTTTCTTAAAAGTACCTATCATATTTTTTATTTTTCAGCAGTATAGCACCACTCCAATTTGGATTTGCTGAAAGCTGTCTTGACAGCTTTGTGTGCCAGCTCCTCCAGCTTTCTGTGGTAGAGGTTCCCTGACACATCCCTACTAAATGCAATGCATGCACCCCAGAATTTTGCTGCTTTTCAAGCTATCTTTTTTTTTCCACATCCTCCTTTTAGCTATCTGTCCTGCCTTATCAAAACATCCTTTGAAAACCAAGGCAATATTTATGATTGTTTATAGGAAATAGTAACTGGGCTCCATTAGAGACTGTCTTTACTGAATACATTTCCCTCCTTCACTGTTAAAAAGTTACAGCATTCCAGGTCTCTTATGAATTCTTTTCTTTACATTGGCAAGAGAAAGGTGAAAAGTTCCTTGTAAAAGGGAATACTGGATTTCTGAAGCTTTTCATAGGTGTTGCCTGGCTATAAATAAAAATAAATGCTCACACAATATCCACTGAAAAACAGTTGGATCAAGTGTTTTGTTCAGCCACATCAAAACTCTGCCATGACTTGTGCCAGCGGATCACGTACACTGCTCGATAGAGAAGGATTTGACATCTGAAAGGTGTATTTTTAGTGGCAGAGTGTTTGGAATAGTTCAATTACGAACAGTACTTTTCAAGGATACATCCACTCAGTGTAATGATTTCATCTGTTTCCTTGGGGGAATTATGTGCTGAATCCACACAGAGCATCTGATTGCATTTACCACCTGCAGGTGTTTTTAAAGTCTTTTCCTGGGTTTAGAAACTTTAGAGCTTTGCATATCCAAAGGGTCTGATTATGGGTTTTAGAGTGGGTAGCAAATTATTTTTCATGTATAGGTATCACTTCACCAAAGTCTATTGATGTATCAGCTGGCATATCAATTTTTCACAGTTTACTACAAAGCCCTACCAACAGAGAAATATTTGTACTGTGGATCCATTATTATAACAAAACGCTGAGTTTCCCAGTGAGCCCAAATCTACTTTTTAAACAGAGTCTGTGGAACCAGCTGTACAGTAATAAACCTCTCAGCAGAATATTTTGGGCTTTCTAAGAATTCTGTAACACATTTTGGAAGAGGTTTATTTGCACTTCTGCATCATGACTGCTCACATTTGAGTGAAGGAAGCTTTTTCCTTGGTACTACAAGATACATTTCCATCTGTTACTGTACACTCAAACCATTATATATTATGCAGTCAAGAAGTGGAGCTCCATTCTAAAATTTTACACTTTTACATTAGGCTATGGTCTTTGAGCACAAGTACTGCCTCAGTATTAAGATATGTGGCTTAATTTGTTTACTTAGATCTCTGATTAAAAAACAAATATTATGAGCACAACAAACTCTTAGAGACTTACTTTAATAATCATTAGGATGTCTTGTGTGCCTACAAAGTCAGACAAATACTTTAAGCCACTGATTAATTCCCTGCAGGTGTTGTAGTTGAAATTTACTTGTGGACTTCAGCAAAGCCTGTAGAAGCAGCTGAAAATGCCTTCACAAGAAAAAACTTCACTTTTGAACACTATCCTTCCTTTGTTTTGACTCCTTACAGAGAGTATCCTTATTGATTGGGCAGATTGCAAATGTGCCACCACAAAGAAGCACAGAAACATCTAGAAAGTCTGAGCACTAAAGAACCTTTCTAGATCATGAGTCTGGCAGTATGTTTTAGACCCCTTTTGGGAACTTTAACTACTGCAATCCTCCCAAGACAGAACAGGTCTTTTGTAAGGATGACATTTAAGTTAGAGCTCTTTCAGCAGAAATGCTTATAAACTTGAGCATTATGAAATACCACAGGAAAAGAACTGTGATGAGCAGTCTATATCCCCATTAAGCTGTTCATTGTAAGGGGCACTAAAATAGCTCTGACTGTGGGTCATTCTGCTACTAAGCAAAGAATTTAATTCTTGATTTGCTAGATTCTGCAAATATGAATTCTCAAATTACCAAATCAGCTTTATTCCAATTTTCTAACAAGAGCAAGCTCGACAGAACACCTCTGCCCATCAGACTTTCAAAATGTCTCTCATGCACAGCAGTGTACTGGGTACTTCACAAAACTTACAATTATTAAAGTCTCCTTTAATTGTGCTTTTATAATGATTATCTCATATAGCATATTTTATTACCGATTGCATTACATTTGAAGATGTTAATGTATTTCAGTTAATTTTTTCTTCCCATTCAGGAGCCTGGCAAAGTGCAGAAGTGAGAAAAGTGGGTTTACGTGTCTCCTCTCTGTGACAGACAGAACCACAGGAAATCTGTACCTTGGTATCCTTGACATCCACCTACTCATACAACCAACCAGTCAGCCAGTCTGGATTCAGTAAATCCCTATGCAAGTATGCAAGCAGCTGTTCTGATAAAAGCTGTTCTGATGTTCTGCAGGAGAAAAAGCCATTCCAAAATATGAGTGGGAATGAGAGTAGGTTCCTGCATATTCTGCCTTTGATTTTCCACATACTGTAAGTCACCTTTTCCCTCCCATGTCTGTGATCTCTCTCAGCTCTGTTCCACCTATAAGGCTTCCCCTATTAGATGGGACTATTGAAAAAATCAAGGAAATTGGTTCCAGCTCCCTCTGCAAGTTCCTCTCTAATTCCTGTCAATTGTATTAGTGTGTAACCTGGATGTGGTTTGTTTTACTGAAAGCAAAGGTGAGCAGATTCTGCATGGAGATATGGTATCTGCTATGTCAACAGGCAAACTGCTTCAACTACTTCACAGCTACATTCATTTTTCATTTTCATAACTTCAGGATAAAGCTCAGGGCATGAGCCAGTCCAGGAGCTGGACCTCAGCTTTTTAAAGTGGCCTGTGAGGCTGCATTGGCACCTCCAAGCATAAAGCAGCAGGTCATGTGCCTGTGAAACTGAAGTGTCCCATGTACCCAGCCATGGCCATGGCTGGAGTCTGGCAGCTTTTTGCTGTCTTCTCCAAATCAGTTTACAATCTGGTCTTGACAGCCTTACACAGCTTTTGGGAGAGACTGAGAATGACAAAATATAAACACCTGTGCCTGATTTTAACCCCAAAATGCAGTCTGGAATGACAATGGAGGGCAAGATGACCCTTCAGGACAATATGTGTATTATATAAAAGACGTGGGAGTTGCTGACTGAAAACTCAGCTTAGGATGAGCTGTACTCAGATGCAGACAAATCATTGTAATTGTCTAAAGTTACTGAGGATGAGTTTCCTCTATATCTTGTACTTTTTTGAAAACCAAGGGGCTAAACAGAGGAGACACACCCAAGCTGACTTTCCCATAGGTAGGAGCATAAAGGCAGCAGTCATTTACTGGTAGTTGAAAGACTGAGCTGTGGCCAGGATTCACTACAGGTTCACTGTGGTCCACAGTTTGAGTGTACACTTACAGTGACTGGCCTCAGTCTCAGCAGACAAACTTTTTTTTTTTTTTTTCCCCTCTCATATTTGGAATATAATGTAGTAATTATACTTGTTTCCCCAAATTATTTTCAGTAGCACTCAGACCTTTAATCATGATGTATAAGATTTACTGGACCATGAAATTCTTTCTACTTACTGAGCTGATTCAGGCAATGTTTATTTTTATATTTCCCAAGAGGGGCTATAGTGGGATATATCTCCTTCCGTAGCAGTAGATGATTTGTCCACTGCTAATTCCAGTTTCTACAGTCCAACAGCTATGACCACATAAGTTAAATAGCTTAAAAAAAAAGTTAACTATTGAAATGCAGTTTGTGTTGTGTCATATAGATGTTATACAGATAGTGGGTTAGAATTTTGGTTCTTTATTCCACACATATTCCATATTTCTAAAATTATTCTTGCCATGACCTAGCTTGATGCATGGAACAGTCTATATATGAGTCATAAAACATGTCAATGTGTCTACAAAAACGTAAAATATTCTTAAAAATTTTTATTCCTTCCTAAGCAAAAGCACATGTATCTAAATAAATATCCTCCATGTAACAGACATTGAATCAAACAATTTAATAACAATATATTTGCACAACATACTGCTAATAAATGCATATAGCCAGATTATTCAAAGTCCTTACAAACCCACTCTGTATTCAAAATTCATCATTCTTCATGCAACTTTACATTTTTATAAGCAACAATTTTAAGTCCAAATTTCCTCCAAAAATGAAGTTATCTTAGCTTTTCACTCCAAGCTCTTGTTTAATGTGCTTCCTCTTACGTGAGTTGTAATAAACAGATTTTTTCAAACTGAAAGATGAAGTTGATACAAGAAGTATCAACTAGGAACAATTGGTTCCTAGAATTTGCAGAGCCCAGCATTTTCAAGAACCCATCAAGTGTTCAGAGTAAAGGAAGAATGCTGTGTTCAACAGAACTTAAAGTCAAATATTTAACTAAGGGTTAGTGAAAAAAGTTTACAAGCAAAGAAAGGTACCTATAAAAGAAATTTCACCTCAATTTAGCAGTACATTTTTGTACTCTTGCCTGTGAGAAGCCATCAGAGAAAGACAGACTCAGGTTACACAGTTTAACCTCTTTCTAGCTCATATCCTCAGGTTCACAACTCTTTGCTTTATCCTGAATTACTCAAATATCGCCTTCAAAAACTAAATTACAAAGTAAAGCCTCTGCAGCCCTCCAACTGTTTCACAGCCTAATTTGCAATTTCTGTCGTCCCTATTATAGTTACTCTGCTGGCTAAATATAATATGCAAGCTATTGCAAACACTACAAATTATTTGGGTGTCTCCAGAGTTTAAGTCCAAACTTTTTCTTCTCTGCACATTCTCTTCCTATTGTCACCAACATGTCCTTCAGAACATGAAACATGATTCAAGTCACATGCACACATGGTGGAGTACAGCATCTTCAGGACATTATCAGTTTTCTGCAATAGCTTCACATGACAATACATGATGTGCTTTGTGAATAGCATTTTCTTCAGTCTCACTTCCAAATATGCACTGAAATTTTTAGGGGTCTGTTGTCAGTGAAGTGAATTAGCTGTTCTGAGCTATTTGTTGCTCTAACACTTAAGTTGTTTTTCCCCAACTGTTTGTTGCAAAGACTTTTTCAGAGTCCTCCTGAATTGTTTGACTGAAATGAAATTATTTTTCCTCTAGATCACACAAAATAGATAGAAGATGTGATATATTACAACACCTTGGAAAATAAATTGAATTTCATTCCTTTCACCCCCTATTTCTCCTTGTAATCTCATCACAGCCAACCATAATAGTAAAATTTTATTTCATGGGAAATTAAACATGATCTGTTTTACACAAAGAACAATCTGGCCTGAAGTACTTGCAGGCATTACCTGAATTCTGGAGTGGCTGTGTTTTTCTGATGAATCAAGTAGAAGTATGGAACTAATATTTTAAGTGTCCAATGGATTAAAGGGCTTGTTTCCCTGACATCTAAAGCTGTGATAGTCAGATCAGATGCTTTAAAGAGGTCCCAAAATCTGTTGTACAATTAGAAGGAATAAGCAAACCAGTTAAGGATAGACCTAAACAAAGCCTTCACAGGAATTTAAAAATAAACCATGTATTTTTTAAATTTATTTTTTTTTTGTCCTTTAGGTTTATAGAATTTCTGAAATTATCTTGCCAGTGTTCACCATTTTGTGTTGTAATATCTGGATATACACTGAATTTGAACCCAAATTTGAATGACGCTTGGCAGTAATTGTACAGTACATCACAAACAACTCATTTAATCACTAAGAAAAATGTACCAACAAACACAAATGAGAAATCTACTAGAAACATTATTTTAATTCATGTGTTTATAACCTTACGTAGCCTAAGAAATCAGTTCAAACCTTCTATCATTAATATTATCTTCTGATAGTGTTGGAAAAGAAAGATCATATATGATTGTGAATCCACACCTCAGAATGAAAACCAGTAACTACCACGTATCCCTCAGATTCTAGCTTCAGCACTTGTAGGTCGTCCTGAAAGATTTCCAAAAATAAAAAATGTTTTTATTGAAAAATAGGGAAAATTAAGCAGCACTATTTGTACATTTAAAATTTAGCAATCTTGTCAAGATCAGACTGCAGTCTATGAAAACATGAATCATCAGATGCCCAGCAACTCACCTTCCAACTGGTTCACATTCAGCTGATCAACTCCTGTTACTTTAATCAACTACAAAAGGTGCTTCCCTGAAAAATGTCAACCTGTAAAAAAACCCCAAAATTCCATTATATGCCAATTTCAGTAACAGCACAGTTCCAACATCTCTTGTTAGAATTTGATATGACAGGTTTCCAAAAAACTCAGCAGCGCCAAAAGTAAGGCAGAGAGTTAGGAAAAGATACGCAGAAAAGTTGAGTGAGTTGCAGGCACATACTCTACATCTCCATCTCATAATTCTGCTTCTATTTTGTCATCATTAGAGAGCACTGACCTACATGATTCACTGAATAAAAATAAAAATCCTCTGAGCGTGGCTACTTCCCTGTCTTACTGAGGTGAGCTCCTGCTGCAGTCACTTTCTTAAGAAAAGATGGTAATGATGTCTGTCTTGTACCCGCTCTCCTTTTTAACTATACCCTCATAATAGCTATAAACATGTAGCACCTCTGGAACTTGTGCTGTCAGATTAAACATATGGCAAATTTGTCAATGGTGGCAAACTGGGGAAGAAAAGGAAGGAAAGGATGACTGGAGACAGCAGTGTAAACGTCCATCTCTGTTTTCCTTTAGGAGATGGACATATCAGGGAGAAGTTACAAACAGATGGAGTCAAAGATGTAACAATTTATACCATGGTCCTTAATATTAGTAAAAAAGATTGATTTTATGACTGCTGAAAGATCCCCATCTGTACTGAACCTACTTTGGAAGTAGAAGGGCTTTCTGTGTTTTTTTCACTGTGACATATAATAATAGCCTGAAAAGAAAGAAGGAAGAAAAGAAAGGAGTGGGGAATTTCTATTTCTTTCTGTTCTCCAGAGAGTTCAGGTAATCCTTAAAACACCCCATAAAACAAATGCCCCTACCTACTCCACCCACCTCCCCCCCCCAAAAAAAAAAAAAAAATTAA